>JAGTTH010002220.1:0-30874 GCA_022606485.1 Agraylea sexmaculata
AGGGATACAACACAATTTAAGTTTTTGTTTATAAAACTATTACATACTGTTTGAAAATATGCTAATTCGTATTAAGTATCTATGAAGTGAATACTAGACATTTAATTTGCAATACAGAAGCAATATTAATATCATAAGCGATTACTTTGATGTTGTTAAACAGGAGTGAAATGAAATCCAGGCAGATTGATTGAGTGACGGTACGCATCATGATATCAGAGTTAGTCAACATTTCTAATCAAATTATTTTATTTATTCACTTATGTACTCACTTTTGTACATTTGAATTTTTGGCAGTCAATATTAATTTGCCATATTTTAAAAAAGGGCAGTTATTGATGACAACATTAAAATTAACTCTCTGCACTCGCATGTATCGAATAGCATTATATCATATTAAATAACACTTTATTTAAAATATGGTTTGAATTTCATTACGACAATTTCAATCGGTTAAAGAAGTGGGCTTTTTAACTAAATATAAATAATAGAAATACTTTGGAAATTGAAAAATTGGTTCTAATTTATTTAGAGTGTGAAGTGTTAAAGTGTAAGATCGTAAATAAGTACCAGATCTATATATCGATGATAAGTTGGACACTTGTCGTATGTCAACTTTTGATTGAGTTAATGACACTGATCCATATTTTATAGGCATAGAAATGTTCTAGAAAAATATAATTAAAAATTGTATGCATATAATAAGCTTCCACTAATCCATATGTTATACGTTTATTTTGAGTTTTTTAGGTCCGTTCGGGAGATGTGTGCTTGTTTAAAATATCACCAGAAAAGATTTATTTTTATAAATATTTTTTTAAATTTAAAATATATTTGTTTGAGCATCTCTGTAGATATAATGTGTAAGGTGTGGGAGTAGTTTAAGAGGAACAAAGGGCATCGTGGTATTTTACATGAATACTGATCCTGTATGCGGTAGGTTCCTAAATACAGGCGGCTGCTTGGCTGCACATTATGAGGGGAATAATTTACGCTATAGACACAATAATTTATCTCAGCCTTTCATCTCGACTCACCCATAGATCATGTCTGTCTGCTTTGCCTTAGCTCTGCTTCGCTACTCATACAATCCTAGCTTTCTGCATACCTAATGAGCTTAAGCTCACATGAGACGTGAAATATTCAAGTTTTTTCATCAGCCATTCCGATATAATGGCTAACCATTACGCCTTCTTCCAATCAAATATCGAAGATACAAAATGCGACAATCTTGAGGTGACGATGACTTTACACGCGACTAAGGCACGTATGCAATTTGCTATACGACCTCAATACTGAAAAGACGTTGGTAACTTAACATTTCCCTCGTCTAATGGATTTAAGATCGCAGGGCTTTCGCAAAACACACAAATAAAAAAAAAATCCAAATCAATATTTCTACATGAGATATGTTGCATACTGTAGAATAATACTTAGTATTACTATGGAGTTAATTGAATAAAAGAAAATATATCATTCAGTAGAATAGTATGCTTACATATATAATATGTAGGATTCCTCTTATTCTTTTATTTTTTTTAAAATATTTTTATACAAAAATATAAATTCTAAAACTCTATACAATAAGCAGTTATATTATATAAATGTTTGTAGAAATTGGTAAAATATTACGAAGCTTACTTTTAAAGTTACAGTCTATTTTAAAGAAACATCACATTTTAAATATGAAAAAAAAATGATCGTGAGCTCAAATCCTGCATGAATTAAAAAATAGAGCAAATACTTGTCAGTTATTGGAATAATAAAATGGTCTCAAATTATTCTCTGATTTTCAGAATTGTAAAGGTAACCTAATACAATGTATACTAAAAATCACTAGAGATGTAAACAAATATTTTTTTCACACTTTTGTTAAATTACAATTTTTTAATATTTTTTATGAAGTTGCAACCCTTTAATTTCTGTTCGTGTATCGATAACGTGTGAACATGAGAAAAGATAACTTAAGTCTTAAAACACATTAGGAAAGTTATCATCTCAGAATTATGTTAATCCAAGTATAGAATTTGAAAGTATTAAACGTTTATCTCAATATTCTTATCGTATGCTATCGTAATACTAAATTCAGCATTTATATATTGAAAATGAATAAAAAAATATTATTCTTATTAAGAGAAAACAGTCGTCTGGAATACCAGAGAACCTACATCTCTGATGGAGCTTTTTTAGAGGGTTTTTTTACCATAGAGCGGCTCTACCCGACTTCAGTATTTACCTTACAATCCAGGAAATCAGAGTAAACCCGGATCAAGATGATCGATCGGGATTTTATTAATATTATTCCCGATCTCCCAGTCGTAATGACCGATCAAATCAATTTAAAAAATCTTGACTTGAGCGGGATTTGAACCCATGTCCACAGTATTTGTAGCCACGCTTCTTATCCCCTGAGCTATGTAATAAATTAAGAAACATGTTGAATATGAAATGATAGTGACTAGTTTTTGTTCTACTCGATGTAAGACAAATTAGAAGTATTAGTATAACGCCTCGAAATCCACCTGTTACTGTTCGAATGAAGGGATTCGAAGACAGATTACGATCTATTGTATTTAAAAACGTTTCATCGATCCATTTGGTGGACTGATTTATCGTTGTTGAAAGCCTCTTATCCTATGTAACAATCTGTGAGGTTTTGTTTCTATGAGCCATGCACCGAACTTTTGTATGCGGTGGTTGTTTAGCTCTCTCTCTCTGCCTTTTTGAATCTCATTAAGACAGTATATTAATCTCGACCACTGGCTCAACCAAGAGTTTTGTAATTAATTACACGTTGCAGTGGGTGGCAGGTTCTTTGAACTTAACTCCGCTAACAATAAACGATCGGCCCTTGATAATGAAGCCTTCTGACAAATGCCACACGGCCAAACTTTGCCATAACCGCACTCACACAAACCACACATTAATTCTATTACAACATTCAATAATCGACTTTTAATGTCATTTTAAGAACTCTGACTTAATCATATTGTGAATATACCGAATCAAAATTTATGAAAATTTAGCTAAAAGATGAATAATACAGAATGAATGTGTGTTTTTTTAATTATAAAATATAATAAAAGTTCTGTTAGAATGGGTTTTTATTTTTACATTTTTAATTTATTCCCATATTTTTTCATAACTCAATTATACCTGTCATGTCGAAAAAATGAAAATTCTCATGTTAGTTTATATTTATATATATACTCTGTACACCCAAGTATAATTCCTAATATGTACATATTGTATTATCAATCAATATGAAATTCAAACTTAAAATGATATTTTATTAAAAAATAAAATTACGGCATTTTGAAAGCAAATGTGTACATTAAATAAAAGCCAAAACTAAACGCTTGCACCAAAATATTGTCGTTTTATAATATAGTAAAATGGAAGATCTTGGTGGAAAAACAACAAATGTCTAAAAACTTTAAAAATGATCATGGATGATGTAATTACTAAGAAAACAACAAAAATCCGATGTTAATACACCCATTAATATACGAGGTTGTATTTAAAACACAAACATCCCTTACAACAAAACATTTCATTGAGAATCATGCAATATTTTTATTTCTTAAACTTGTTATGACACATTAATGTAAATAGTTAAGAAATTTATCCAGATTAAGTACATATAATTGTAGGTACCTGACTTTTTTGGTACAATCAATTGGTAATTAAAATAATTAGTGAGTCGTAATATAATTTATGGGGGAAAAATAGAAAAACCCACTTTTACAACTACAAGTATATATATATATATATATATATATATATATATATATATATATATATATATATATATATATATATATATATATATATATATATATATATATATATATATATATATATATATATGATAAATTAAGAAATATACAATACTCAATATTATATGAATAAAAAGTTTTAAAAAATGTGTTTGTGAAAAAAGGATATTATGTTAAAGATTTTTTTTATGAAATGTCCCTTAAACATTTCATTGTTAATTTAAAGTTTCGCATATTTGAAATATATTTGATTTTGTTTACATTTTTCATCAAGAAGTTAATTGAGAAATGAACCATTTTGTTATAGTGTTTAGTGTATTATTGGACATTAGGTTAAGTGGTATTCGTGCAGTCTTCTTCATCTCATTTATAAGAGATGTACCGTATGATGTTTCCAAGTGATTAGATTGCGCAAGGTATGTAATGAAGTAGTAAACATAAAGCACGGTTTGGTTGAAACCTGATTAGAAGTGTAAGCGAGCGAATGGTCTGGTTGTGGCCTTAGTGTATCCTTAGTGTGTACACTTGGTAGATGTTCGCATCGCCCTGGGACATGGACACACAAGCTACTGCAGCAGGGAAACCATCAAGGCATAACTTTGTTACGCGATACTGTGCTGCTTTCTCTACAACAACCACCATCACAGCTATGGGAAATCCACACAGTCACGAGACACGACATATTTCATATTGCACAAACATGGAAATTTATCTCCACTTACTGTGTCGCAGCGCTACTCAACCAAACTCCATTCCACATACACGTGTATTTGCATATTCATTTTTGATTAAACTATATCAATATATGCTGTTTCCCAGCATTCTGACCATTATTTAATATTATCATGTATGTTGCCTACTCAGAAATACAAGGAAATATTTTCACCTTTGTGGATATCTATGTAGATTGTCTACTCGAAGCCCAAGCTTACATCTAAAAAAATAATCTTAAACAAATGTTAATGCAAAAAAAATCGCAAAGAATTAACTGCACGACTTGTTATTTTCTTTCTCATACTTTTTTTAATCAATATTATCCCTCATGTCAAATAAAAATGAAAAATCTCATGTTAGTTTTAGGTAAAGCCACCACTTATTACACGTACAAGTCTAATTAGTAAGATCTATTGTATTATCAATCATTGTATAATTCAAACTAATTAACTAAAGAGATTGTAATATATACAAATAATTAGTTTGTTTATAATATTTAAAATTAATAACTTTATATTCAATTTTAAATAAACATAGTTTTAACTGACCATAAATTATATCAATGTGAATGTAGAGTAATTTCCATCGTCACTCTAATTTTTTTCATAGTATTATCATTGTTATCATTATTTAGGTACGCAAGAATAAAAGTATGTTTAGACCTAATCTTATAATTGTTTAAAAAAATTAATAATGTGTAGAAGATCCTCTTTTTAAATATATAAATAAACTTTTTCTGTCATTTATTATCGATAAGGTAGGCGCATATTGTTATTTACAATTTAATTAGATAATTTTAATTCATATTACATTAAATGTATTGAGTGTAGGTATTATTTATTGACAGCTATTAATCATTCAATTTATCAATTAAAAATAATAGGTAACAAGCTTTTCATTGAATCAAGTTGTAAAATTTTATACCCTCAATTATTATGGTTGCTAAAATTTAAATAACCAAAATTCTTAGGTATAGAACCGTAAACTCCGAGCTTGTAAAATATCTTGCAATTCTGTTAAAATATGGTAATATTAAATTGCTGTG
Organism: Agraylea sexmaculata; assembly: GCA_022606485.1. NCBI lineage: Eukaryota > Metazoa > Arthropoda > Insecta > Trichoptera > Hydroptilidae > Agraylea > Agraylea sexmaculata. The sequence goes on from JAGTTH010002220.1 coordinate 5,539, forward strand.
GGCGATGAATGCCTCTTATTTTTATATGTATAAAGCGTATTGGACTGCTCGTTTGTCGTAATTAAAAAATGCATAAATTAGCGACATTGTATTAATTTGTATTAATTATTTAAACAGTGAGTCATATGAGTGTTTTCTGTTGTCCGTAAATGTACACAGATGAATCGCCATCCGATTTTTAACAATCCACAATGGACAAACACGCCGACATCGCTCGGCTCGCAATTAATCTTCTAATTGGGCCATTAAAAACATGTGGAATGCTTTTGATGGTGACTCGTCCTCGTCCATCAATCATGTTGTGTAGGTATATAAATATACAATTTTAAAGCAATTGAAGCATCTCCCAATGTCATGTTATAAGGAGACACCTTGTATGCTGTCAGCCACTTAGATACTAAGAAACACCATACAGCGTCAACAGGAATATGTACATTCTTGTGTCTCCACCTGCGATTTATTACCACCTTGTATCTGTCATTCTTAGACAATTTCCACAGAATATAAAGATGACCTTCCTTGTATGACCACAGGACTACGAAGAGATATTGCCATTGAGTATTCCCACACAATGAACTGAAATCGTTATGTTTGGTACAAATTAAAACCACATACAAAATAACATGGCCATTGTTTTACAATTTATTTTTATTGAATATAATTTTTGTGTTATAATAATTAATTGATTAGTGTGAGATTGAGCCTACAGTCATGTTCCTTTTAATTATGTTGTCTTGATAATCATTATATTGATACTTAATATTACATCATAATCAAAATATATGGGAAAACATGATAAAAACCCACAACATTAGTTATCTATGTTTTATGTGAAATGTATGAAAAAAATAATCTTGTCATGTGTAAAAATTATTTTCCAATTAAATTTTCAAAAAAATTAAAAAAAAAGAAATAATCCTTTAGAAAAAAATAATTTATAACCTTTAAACACATAATGTACATGTATATGTGAAACATTTTATTTTATTGCTTTATTTTGTAGTCAAGATGTCTTAAACTGTTTTACTTAAACAGGAAATCTGTTGTTCTACCTCAACTGATAAATTACTGCGTAAATCCGTTAATAACAATAAAATTATTTATTTGTATTAGTCCTTTCGACTAGTCTGCGCTAGTCATTATCAAATGAGAATTCAAAGAAAATATGTACATAAATATACGTAATTATACCTTTTACATTTATGTAGGTAGAAATTGGATATTGATTTTTAATATAATGATATTTAGCAATACAATATTTATCAATTTCATATAAATTTTACGATGAGCAAATGTGATAAATTATTGTAGGTAAGAGCAATTACAATAATCGTTGTAAGGGTAGGCGACGAATTGTTAGGCTCGTAATAAATTAGAGTATAATAGTTGAGATCCAGCCTACATTATGAGCAACCACCATAACTCAAGCGGACATCTTCATAGAACACTATTATTTAGCAAGACCACTACCACCATCATACTACAACTTCACATCATGATATTCATAAAGCCTTTGCAGCCTCCGATGTAAGCCATGGAGCCTAGGCACGCGATCACACTAACTTGACGAGTTAATTTTACCAAGTCACCTTTCACAACACTAAATTTAACACAATTACATCAATAATTTAATAAATTAATTATTTTTTATTTCAGAATGTGACAATCGCAGAGTGAGCGCTTTTCAAATGATACAAGTTGAGTGTATTTGTTAGTTTTGGTGGGATTTTTGCTAGTTTGTTTGTCGGTTGTCACAAACAGAATATTAAGGGTGAAGTTTGGGGTTGGTGACAAACATCAAAATCAGATCACGGGGTGAACAGGACACTCCCTTTTAATGGTCACCCCTTATATTGCACTCAAAACTAATGCAATTCTATACCCACCGAACTTTACGAATCGATCATTATCGGAAAAATCAAGTGATAGACCTATCAAATACACAAGTCGGGTGTATTCGACAAATTATGTACAATTGTGTGGAAAAATACATGCATCTCTATAAATATATAAGCTTATATTCTTAATAACAATGGAACTTATTCTAATTTTTTTTTTATGTACATTATCGTTTTAATCCGACATTAAATGAAATTCAAATTATTTATTTATATACGCCTCGAATGGCTTTTTGAGGTTTTTTTTTATTTTTTTTTGGTTTTTAAACACAACAACGTTTTAATTCATCGTCTGTCGGTGATCTTAACTATTACTTGTTACACAGGTCACCGACAGAGCAGCTCTATCCGATTTAATAATTTACCTCACAATCCAGAAAATCAGAGTAAACCTAGATCAAGACGATCGATCGGGATTTAATTAATATTTTTCCCGATCTCTTCAAATTTAAACCCATGACCACAGTATTTGTAGCCACGCACCTTATCCCCTGAGCTTTTAAGCTGGTTATTTTATTTTAGTTATATTTTAATGCACTAAAAATTAATATGTCAATATTATTTTTAAAAAATTAAAAAACACTATAAATGTATAATTAAAATAAATATGTAGTTACTAATTCATAGAAATATTTTGTACTAACAAATGATTTTTCACCAATTAATTTGAATTAAAAAAGTTGTATGTCTCGCATAGGTAAATATTATTTATGAGTGGTCTAAAATCAAATAATACTGTGCAAGTAATCAACATATTTGTTTGAAAATTTGGCACGTTTGGACGGACATACTTGTTTGTCAAAAGTTACATTGCATCAAAACTTATGTAATTTTTAAATTTTCTATAACACACATACAAGTATACAAACAAATAGGGTTGGGCCATAAAAGCGTTATAATGCAGTTAGTAGTTGTGTGTGGATGTTGGTTTGAACCCTCCCATTGCTTTCACAGCACGTGGCGTCGCGACGCCTTTAGCGAAAAAAAGTTTATTATACAACCCTAAACGAATATTTCATACACTCCCTAACATCACTAATGACATATATTGCTATTGATGGATACACAGTTACGCCTTTTACCTTAACTACAGCACAAACGTTAACACTTCATTATTAGGCACCACTCAAAATAAACAACTGATTTCGATAAAAAAAAAAGAAATAAAAAAAGAATTCAGTATCGTTCGTTTAATTTTCCATGCACCGTGTGCGCAAAATATGGTGCAGTATTTGTTTTGGTCGTTCCACGTAGACGGTCAATTAAATATTTCAGGATTACGGGGAACACCATCAATAGAAAAGCACAGAGCAAGCAAGGTTTCAGGGTAGTTAAACCTGGTCCTATATAGGACATGTCACCAGGTGTCTTTAATTCTATTGCCTTACAACCAACGTGGCCATGTTTCTCCATAATAAACACAAACGGAATTAATTCAACCGTCAAACATTTGATACTGGGCCAAATTATGCTTGGCCCAAGCTGTTCCCAAAGTTTTTATTATATCAAATAGCATAGGTGTTGGTAAACCAAACTAATAATAAACCAGGAGAAGGATAAATATCCGTCATAAAATTGAATCAATAATTTATATTATACATATTGAATAATATCAGAAATTAATTTCTAAATATTGTTTAACATGCACTGGATGACTTTTGTTTATAATTAAATTAACATATCCTACTTGCATAAAACACGATGACTTCAATGAAATAAATATAAATATAATAATAAAATAAATCTTGTAGTAAATTCTTTTGGATTTCCTGATTTCTTGACCTAAAGGTAAAGAGCATTTTGGATGCAATCCAATGGACAGGATTTCGAGTTATACATTATTTATCCATGTAACGAGTTAGTTGTTTTTTTATAAATATAATAATAGATAACTATATTTAAATGATATTTTTTTGAATAACAATATAACTTTATTACATTTAAAATATAGGCTTCCCGATAATAGCTTGAAGCTGTTTGTACAAAATATATAAAATTATTAATGTCACGAAAAATATGAACAATTGAGTGAAGAATTAATAAGACAGTATAAAAATTAATTAGAAGATTAAATTCAGATGTATTTATGTAATTTTGATTCTTGTGCAACTGCTGTATCAACTTTAAATATGTTTTTAATAAAAAAATTAACCACGTACGAATAAATACCTTTTCATGCTTATATTATGCGAGGCTCAAAACACTAAACCGCATTATAGTTAGTATAATAATTATTATGTATATCAGTAATAATAAAATGTAGTCAGGGGGGCTGGCGTGACATTCGACAAAGTTAATTAGTAATTTTCTTCTAATAACATTGGGTTGTTTTCTTTGGAGGCTGTTGGCCGCAGGCATCAACCCCTAAATGTACAACAAGCTTTTGCGATACGAGAGAACGCCGAGCCTTCATTATTATTTCAGGAGACTCTCTATTTTTTCAGCCAACATGAAAATATTCAACCTGAAATTAGCCACTTATATTTTCGTTTAAATTAAAACCAGTTTTCAGTGGCCCCTTTACACCTGACGGTAGGATACTGTGGTCGGTTGTTTGGTCGCATACTTTACCACCTTGTTCCACCCTCACCTATTCTCATGTACACTAAACAGCTTAATTTATACCTACATTACAACAGGCTTATTTAAAATATCAAAAAGCTAAGTCATTTATTCCTAGAGTAATTTTTTTTAAATGTTAATTGTGTACGAGCGTATTCATATGTCTATTAATTTTACATGTGTAGTTAGAGGGTGGGCTTGAAATAACTGAGAATATTTTAGAGGGTGGTAAATTATTACCATCATTATCAAAAATCATAATTATGATAATAAATTGGCATTAAAAAATATGATATTAAATATTACAATAAAATAATCCTAAAAAAATACCAACCAGAAGCATAGTTAAATCAATAAAACTGTGCAGAATTCAAATATTCTGCTTTTTCCAAAAATTAACGTGATTTTTATAGTCATTATATACAGGGTGGAGGTGGTAGGCTATCGCAAATATAATCGAAAAAAAATTAAGTAAAAAAATGTTTTTTTTCGGTAGGTATATAATTGATGCATTTATGAAAATGGGGTATTTTTCTTACAATGTTTAAATAGGTTCAACTGTTTGTTTAGTTACTTCACTATATTTATAATCAAATGAAATTGAGGTTTTGTGATTTATTGCCTTCTTGGAATAAAAGTTTTTTATGACCAGAAAATATGGAATAATCCTTATCGAGGATGTCTGAGGATTAGAGCCTGGAAGGCATCCATTAAAAGTTGAGCAGAAAGCATCGAGATCCTTTGATGACCAATGCGGCAGCCACTCTACTTTCATACATCGCCCACACTCTATGACCAAACAAACAAACTCGAATAGACCAAACCCTCTACACAATGGAGGAAGAAATTTAAATTGGGATCAACGTCGTCTTTGGCGCTCACAAAGGGACTTATTTGGGCGAAGGGAAGACATGTTGGACCCCGCGGCCTCCTAGCTCCATTATGACATGTCATCCCAAATATATTCCGGTATTTGAATAATTTATTCCCGCCGCTATATCTATCTAGTTTTTTCAGCGGGCTCAAACGAAATCGAGTTTTAATACGGCGGCAGCTGGTCTCGAAGAATTTTTGACGGAATTTATCGGTACATAATTGGTTCTCGTCGCGTTCTTCACCATTATTCATCGATCTGATTGCGTCACAACCATTGTAATAGTGTCACATATACTTTTCCCTGTGATGTCTTTATGTGTGCGGGATCCCTTTATTAATCGTTTATATATATGAGACAAATTTCTTGAATTCCAAACGAACACAGAATTATTATAAGATTGAAATATACATATAGGTCAAGCACCAAAGGCGACAATGAATTATTATTTTAACAAAATTTGACTAACGCGTCATTCATGACGTCCAATTGGCTTGGTTTAATTAAATTGATTCTCCGTAAAATCACAATACTATAATTTCTAGTAACTAGTTCAAGTATTTCCCCATGCCTAAATCTGATTATTATTAATCAATTTTTGTATATTATGATTAATGATTAGCGAAATGTAATAATAACTGTTGTGCATATTCTGTTATTTATCTATTAGTTAAATTACATTTTAATATTAAATAAAATATATAAATAAGCGTGTAAAATTACCAAAGCCAAAACATTAAATTTTCTATGTTCCTCAAATTATTCATGTACTTAAATAAAATAAAAAACCTTTTTAATCAATTCTTTACACCATAAATTACCATTGAATTAAAAATTATTCTTCTGAATACCAATAATCCTATTGGTGATTGGAAACATTAAACATTATTTCATGTTTTTCTAGGGATATGGTTGTTTATAAATATGAACTATAAATAAATTAAATGTTAATGTTTTCTCATATGTAATTACATTGATTAGGTAATCAATTCCCTTAAAATCTATTGTACGAGTTTTTCTAATAGGATTGTATGTATTTATTTATATATATATAGAATGTCACAGTATAATGATGTTGAACTAATTTCAGCCATGGTTGTTTCCGATAAGATGAACAAAACGGGCGTAGAATCAGTAGAATCTTAATCTAATTAATTAAGAGAGGTAAACAAAACGCACAGGACGTAATCTGATAAGATAGCGATCACTTTGTTTATTGTATAGCTTATATTATGGAGTATCTGAAATACCGGAGGAAACTAAAATAAATATCGTTAAAGCCACTCAACTTAATTATCTCCAGCTATGTGTGGTTATCCTGTGTTTGTCGTTGGAAATAAATTGAACTTGGAACAGGATATTTATATAAATCATCTAGGGACTCCGGAAAAACCACACAAAAGCAAATCAGAACATACGATCGATATCAAAATAACATTAATTAGACTTTTATTGGAATATTATTATCAAAACCAAATGTGATCCTTTGAAATGAATTCAAAATCAGGTTTGATCTAAATAGATAATATAAATAATAAAATGCATTTTAAATATTTTTGTTTCTTGAATTTATTTTAATACATGAATTTGTATGCTAATGGGTCCTGATAATTTTTTTCACTCTTTAATGTTGAATGTTTCGATTAGATACTCAGAAATATCGACCGCAGAATCTTGATTATCATTATTTGTATTGTTTGGGATAGGCTGTATATAGGTACAAGACTTTCAATTATTATTTAAAAAACAAAACATTTCAATTTTTACCTGTTATTTTAAAAATATATAAATTTATTATCAATAATAAGCTGCCCTTCCTTACTCCATCTAAAATAATCTCAGTAATATGTATCATCCATATCACTCATGTATCTTTTCACTGATAAATTATATGCTTCAGGTGTAATATTTCAGAGGATTAATTTTATAAATGAATTTATGACAGTGCGTTAGATAAGTGTTTCAAAATAGGTTTGTTTTGTCGCCTGACAAACATGGCAGCGTGTAGAAAAACCTAGTGAATAATGTGCGCCGGTCAGAAAACAATTAATTTTGCTGAAATTACAGGAAGGAGAGACAAACCAAAAAGGGGTATGAAAAAGGGGAGGCTTTTGCTGCAACGGATGGGGTTAGTCCAGCGACACACTTTCCTGACAGCACTCCCGTCAACTGTATAAATTTTAAGCGTGGCGTGTGAAAACAATAGTTATCGTACGAAAAAAGCCACCCCATCGGCCATGTTGTGCGGGATTTAATGTGTTAAACAGGGTTATGTTGTGCCTTCGCCCACCACCGCGTTTGTCAAGGGGATGAATTTCAGCCACGGAGGCTGTGGTCGCCGTTGATGGATCGCTATTTGCAGACTGCTTGTTGTAAATTAAGCCAAAAATCTTACTATCATCACTCATGTCATATGTATGTGGTTATCTAACTACCAGATGCTTATTCTGCTCTTAGCGCTTCATTAATTACACACAATCTCGGTCTTTTTGAAACACACCAATTTCGTATGATTCCTACAAAATATCATCGTTTCATTTTTTAATTTACTACTTTTGAATACAATAAATATGTACATATAGGTCGCTAAAGCTTGTGATTCCTAGGTGAACGTACCTACACCGTAAATACGGTAATAGAGTTCCTTTGCTGTACTTTTGATCGGTTTTTTGTTAATAAGTGCCTCGCCCGAGTATCAGACGAGGCATTAACTAACAAAAACCTGTGGCTAAGTAACTCTACTATCGTATTTACGGTGTACGTTTACGGTGACGTATGCCTGGGAATCCATTACTTAATAGTCACTTGCGCACTCTCTTAAATTAAAATATTTATTTTCAAAATGTAGCTAGATTGACTTATTATTATAATGAGATGACTTATTAAGTTTCTCATAATTTAATATAAACCTTCATTGAAAAAAAAACAAAACTACATAAACCTATGTATGAATGTATGAATACGAGAACAACAGCAAATTTTAGATTAATTAAGAAAATAATTATAAGTAAAATATAAAGGGAAGTTTTTGAGAGATGACTCAATTAATATCTTACGTAATTATTTATTTAACAAAAATTAAATTATTATTAATTATTTAATTATATTATTAAATTATTATGCAGACACGATTAAGGCGGTAATTTGGTGCATTAATTTAATGAAACGAAAATAATTTTATAAATTATATTACCAGCTTTGTATATTTTAATCTTCTTACAGACCTCCTTAAAAAACTATGTAGTGCAGTGATTAAAGAGAAAAAATTTCCGATGGTCAGGCTGTGAGTTCATTAGCTGCGAACGATTTTCAATTAAAATTCTCCGGACGAGCAGGTAATTAATTCGATGCACGCAGACCATCGGTTTGTTATCCCTGCCGAGAAATGAGCTCTATCAACATACTCATAAAATTATGATTTCAGTATGACCAGCATAAAATAAGTTAATTTAACATAATTATTACAATTTACCAAATAAAAAATTATATAACATTTTTTTTCCAATATTAAATTGATGTAGGACAAGTGGCTTTGTGTGAATATGACTCCAATCGACACTATCGATATTAAAGCTAGATCATAAATATCAAGATGGTGGACTAGCAAATGATTTTGACAGAGGCAACACTAATTGACTCACCCAGACTCATCTACTTGGTCCGACATCTTGATATTTATACATACAGTTATCTGGCGTTATCTTATTGTCGGTAGCGCTCCTATACAACTGCTTGTTACCTGACCTAAAATATGACGATTACAAGTTAGTGAGTAAATTTGTTTCCTATAAATAATAGTCTTTCATTGAAAGATTGAAATTAGGAAATCAATTCTTCATCTGACGATAGTATTTATAATTGACTTTGTAGCATGAACTACTCTCTTGATATTTTCAAAAAACAAATCCAGGATATCAATATTAGCTGTATGTGTGTGAGTGATTTACTGAAGTTTGCACCACATTATCAGGATATTGGGATCGGTAACTTTTTGAAATAATACCCCTGCCTTAATACTGGTTAATCTTCCCAGTTTAAATCCAGTAGGATATCACAAGTCCATCGACATCAGCCTAACGACCGTGAAAGTAGTTAAAGCGAAACAGTTTAATCAGCCGTCCTTTGATTTATTGTACTGCCTTTTTTCAAACATGACATCTCCTTAAATTAATGGCACACATATCATAATAAATTGTGACTGTTATTTAAAATTAAATCACCAGAACACCAGCTGAACAAGCTTCTGAATACCAGATAAAGCAAAATACACTTTTTAAATTTGCGTCATATATCGGTATTAAAAATGTCAATGTTCATGATGAACTAAAATTTTGTCAAGAAATAAATAGACATTAACAGTATTTTTTTTAATAATTAACGTATGTTACTTGAACCCATCTCTTGTAATGTAAATGTCAACTTATTTATTTAAGTAATATTACTTTATATAATATATACTATATAATATGAATAAGGAGGGTCTTGAATTAAATGAGAATATTTTAGGGGGGTATATTTTTTATTAATTAATAATGAACAAATAATTAAAAAAAAATAATAGTGCTTTTGGATTCGAGTTTTGGCCACGAGCGTCTGTTATATTTATATAAGTAAATATTATTTTTTATTAAAAATAAAAATATTTTTGTCGCTTATACTTGCGATACTCTACCACACCCTTAAATATTATCAGTTAATTCAAGTCCCAAAAAATTATCTATAATATTTGTATTTACTACACTAATTTAATAAAAAAAAAATTTTTGGATAATTTTCACATATCTTAGAAACAATATTGTAATAAAATATTTGCAAAAAAATCCAATTGTGTAGATGAAGGAAGTATTATTTCGTCATACTTGTATAGCTGAAATTTCATCAGAAATATAATGGTGGTGTTAAGAGGATCACGTTTTTCATAATAGTGTGGTTGAACAGTTGTTAGCAAGAAACATGAAATATCCTCCTCAATAGAAAGAAAGCCTCTTCTTTGGTCACGATCGTCTAATTCTTGTTCTCAGTTCTTCTAATATAGCTGGCCTAACGTCAACTTTCTCATATTACTCACTACTTAATACAACAGATAATAATATTTGCAATGGTGAAAATAAATGTTTTTATTTCGATCAAATATCTGGCTAAATATGTTATTTTCCACCAGTTTGCATTTAACAATACAGAAGGGCCACAATATGGCCAACCCCATAGAATCTGCTGTCAAGACCATATGACAATCAACTGTACATTATTTATGCATGTGCTGGCCGAACATAAAAAAACGACAATGCTAATTAAAACTATCCCTTCATTTTATATGCCATTCGACCGTAAATTAGAAGTTATTCTACCGTCAAATGCAAATGGGTGTAATTATATTGTCACATTACCGATTGTATAGTTATGTTTAGTGTCACTTATTGTACGATAGAATAAGAGTTATATTAACAATAATTAATAAATTGTTAGGTCAGGTAATAAATAATACTTCATTTATAGAAAATATCTCCTTATATCTATCTTTATTTTAGATTAATAATGAAACATTTCCTTTACCGCCTGACAGAAACAGAGAACTTATATGAATACATTTTTAAAATTTTATTTTATAAATTTGATGCTTTATAAAATATTCATTCCACCTTTTTTAAATATTGTTAGCTTTAACATATCTTATAAAAAAATGTTGTTTTTGAATGTTTTAAATTTAAAATATATGCTCTTTGAGATACGCATTCTAATATAGTATATTTTATTTATGGCTGGCTCTCTCTTTTAAATGGGAAGTATTGCAATACTAGGGAATAAATAAATGATCATCATGTTTGTATATTGTGACTTTGATCTTTGTTTCTCAATTCGGAAAGTAAATTTTACACTTTAGATATACATTTGTTGTCAAGAGTTGAGTTGTCACAAATGTATTTTATTTGCTTTTTAGACAAAACAACGTGTTAATTCATTGTCTGTCGGTGATCTTAACTATTACTAACTACACATAATAATGTCACCGACATAATAATCGTCTCAGTATATACCTCACAATCCAGGAAATTAGAGTGAACCTGGATTATGGCGATGGATCAAGATTTCATTAAAATTATTTCCGATCTCCCAGGTGTAATAACCAATCAAATCGGTTTATTTTTCTTTGACTTAAGCGGGATTTTCATACATGACCATAGTATTTGTGGCCATGAGTCTTATCCCCTGAGATATTACGCTTGCATGCATGGTTTGTAATAAATTTTTAACTATGGTGTTGATTATGATGTAATGTGGTCGTTTTAAAGGAGTTCTTGTAATTCGTCATCTGAAATACTTTATTCGGGTTAGAGTTCGTAATGGAATAGGCGGAGAAAGTAAAGGAAAGAAAATCGGGTCAGTGTCCTTTGGCATGAAGGGTAAAAGGAGTTCCTGTGAGGAAGCATTAGCCTTACACGCCCCTGGCAGCATTATGACAATCCTATTATTTTCTTATATCCTGATCCATCCCCTTTGCAGTGTCATCACTTCTCTCTGCCGTACTACTAATACTACTCTCCCTTACCGGGACAACTTGGGCTCCGAAACTCACCCTAAAGTTTCGCGAGTAAATTTGATTAAGGAGTAATATCTGAGTTTGCCGTTCGTTGTTTTGTTCTGACAGATAGGTAAAATAATTTCGCTGACATCTCCATTAACCAAACCCCAAAGCCCACTCTAAAGCTCTTAAAAATATCTTTTAAAAGCTAACCCCTTCTTTATAAAAAATAAACATTTTGCAGAGCTTCATTTGAATTGGTTATCTAAGAATAAATTGTTACATTTTCAAGTGAAACACAAAACTTATTAACTTATTAAAGGTGTAGGTACATTATCAATGATTATCCTAACACATATATTTTTTATTTTCAAATAAATTAATATATTTTTTTTACAATTATTTAATTATCATTTCAAGTTCTTTTTATTTTTTTTAAATTCTATCCCCTAAATAAAACAAAACATACATACATTATTTTGAGACCATAATGATAATCTTTTATGATTAAATTTACAAAAAAACACACTTACTCATATCCACTAATAGACATTTTTAAATAATGAAATTTGATACTAGACTATACATACAAGAGTTTATTCTTACTTAACTAAATTAGGTATATTATATATCTGCTTTACTAAAAGTAATTCATACAAACTTTTCAAAAGGATTTCTATGGATTATCCAATAAAACTATGACTAGTTTATTCAACACATTGAGTTATACTATGAGATTACTTAAAATCGCCGGCTGTGAGATTAATTTCAATTAAGGCTTTATTTTCCTTTCGTTTTCCAATTTTCAAGTCTGTAAAAACTCCATGAAAACTTTGGTGGAATATTTAAATTACAAAGTTTCCCCCTTCGTTTATTTTCTCCGACATTTTAACTGTTCTTTTTCAAAGTCCCGTCCAGTTTGTTCCCTCGTCGTGCACTAGACTCTGTCCTTCGGGTAATTTTAATTTTTACACACTCTTTTTAAGTGGACATTTAAATAATAATCATAATCCATAAAAATATAATAATATATCAAGCAAAATGTCTTGCTATTAAATTTTAAACCTTTCTCTATAGGGCAGAGACGAAGGTTCGTTTATATAAAATGTTTCTTTTTTAATTATTCAAGCCATGAATCTAAAGACAAGCTTAATGAACACGTCAATATTACGAAATGTAATATTGTTGTATGACTCGAGTAAAAAAAGCGATATAGTAGACAAAGGCAGGTGCTTCCTGATGGGTTTAGAAAAGATAATATACATATTTTGTATATTGTTTGTTACATAATGAGTTCAACTGTACTCAAAAACAATAAAACTGTCAAAAGGACGTTCAATCAGACTTCACATTTAGCAAAGTCATTTCCTCCGACAACAACGATTAATTTTACTGACACATTAACGAATGAACGTGTTTTTCGTTACGCCTGTATACTTGCATATTTGTATGATAATTATGTTTACCACACTGATATTGCCACTATTTTTCAGAAATACATTTGAATTTAAAAAAAATTACATATTTTTTAGTTATAAAAAAATTAATTGTGTGACGTTTTGCTAACTTCATTTTTTTTCATTGTAAAATTTTAACCTCTCGTTACGAAAACATGTCGAAAAATAAAATTCTCACAATAATTCGTTTATTAAATTAAAATAATTGACCAACAATATTTCTTTTATAATTATTTTTAATTAAATAACTAAGGTTTCATTAACATTTGTTTGTAAAAAATATGTATATTTAATAAAAAGATGTTGCTTTCTAATTATTCATAAATTCATTATGTAAAGAAATAAATTATATAAGTTTAAATATAAGAATCAATCAAGATAAACGAAAAAAATGTATTAAAAACCACAAAAACAAAATTTTTAACTTAGTCGTACGTGCAATTGACCGGTAATCTAAAGACGCGGGTTCTATTCCCGTGCTGTGTTTGTGTGGTATTGTATAATAAGGCATTTCATTTTTCAGGATTATTTAAATTTAATACATTTCAATTCAATGTATTCAATATTTTATTATTAATATACTTTGTACTTTTTTATTTATTTATCGACATACAATAAATTAATACTTATATTATACAAAAATATTTCATATGTTAATAAATAATTTTCTTTAATAAAAATTTCAAGCTGCATATAATTAACAAAAAAACCGAGTAGTCTCATAAAATGCCTGGGTGTATAGAATTACTTAATTTACGGTAATATCCAAGCCCAACTGACACGTGGAGCTGACTAACGAATCTGCATATATGTAGGTGCAAACATATCAAAGGACTTTTAGGATGAAAAAAATAAAACAAGAAAAATAAACGAGGGTAATAACTCCACTGATTTGCATATGGCGTAGATGGCGATGCGGGGTGTGTGTCTATTATTGCAAACAGGGGAAAAATGAGGGTTGAAATGCGAAAATTTAATTTCTACCCCTGCATTTTCATACCATACGAGTATAACCAACAACACAAATATTAAAATAATTTATTTAAACACTTGTACTATACAAATCTCGTGTTGCTTATTAACATTTTTAGTAATGAGCTCATTATGAAAATCTGTGCTGTAAAGAGTATTTTGGCACATTTTTATGTGACGAACTTTATTAAAAGTCCGCGCATTTGCGTTAAACGCTTCAACATCCCGTGAAATTAACTGGCATTTTGAGAGTTTTGTTTGTGAAACTCGCTTTATTTTATAAATCGCCTTAATTTCTGAAAGGACCTTGGCGATCTAATACTCCCATCAGAAAATCCCCCCTTGAGCACCCATTATTTTTCAGATAATATATTTTTTAGATATGTCTACAGCATGAACTTTTAGCCAGTAAAAATATTAAAAGAAGAGGTAAGTCACTTAAAAATTAAATTAAAATTAAAAAAAGATTGCTACTAGAGCCAATCACATTCCTGTTTATTAGTAATTCCATATTTATATATTATGAAATTATAGATTCTTTGATTATGTATCAATTTTTTACATCATCTCACATCTTGTAAATGTTTGAAAAATACACTTTTTTTCAACTTTGTTTTAAAGAAAATTGAAATAAAATAAAAATACGAAGAAAATAACTCAAATGATTTTTTTCCAATTTTTCAAACACGGTCGTCCATTTCCTGTTTTGAAAGAATCGATCCTGAAATGAGGCTGTACATAATTTATTCGAGATTGAGAGAAAAGCATAGTAGGCGTCTGGAAAGTTCAGTGATAATCGACTAATCTAAAATGTAAAGTAAGAGGTAATCGAGTAAACATGGCGATAGGCCGATATTATTTACGTAGGGGAAGCAAATCCAAGTAGTCAATTATTTTGCCATAAATTAATAGAAGGGTACCTACGAATTCCGGATCGAACTAATATTATTTAAAAGGTCAACCCCACAAATATTATTCTATCTATAAATAACCCACCCTGAGAATATTAACATTAATTCGTTCTAATATACTGGTACTGGTGATAATATTATTTATGCACACATGAATTTTGTTAGTTGGCCTTCATGGAAATATGATTAATTTTATTCTAGAAAAAAAACATAATAAATTCTCAAAATGATATAAGTTACTTGGCATAATGTTTAGAGTTAGTGTGGATTTTATAATGCAAAGTATTTATATTTGTTCGAAAATAGTTTATTTGTATAAAATATTTTTTAATATAATAAATTGCCCATTATAACATTTGTAAAGTTATCAAAATAGTGGAATATGTCTTGTAAAATTTTAATTATTTCCTTTTACACAATACACATAATAAAGATTCACTGTTTAGTGTCTGTCTTTGTCTTTGTTCTACGTTTAGTTTTAAAGTTGTTAAAATGAACTTCTTGAAGACACAGAGAGATAAAAGTTTAACAATAAGTTAAAATAAAATAATAAAGTATTTGTTTGTGGATCCGAAAACAACGCTTCATTGATTAATTTGACCAAAATGCGATTGGCTCTTCTTATTCAAATCTCGACAAATTTGTCCGGTAAAGAGTCCCGTAAAGTTCAGAATTATTTAATAATTGTAACATAGGAATAGTATACATATTTATGTTGAACAAAGTGTCAGACGACCAAGAGGAGGGACCTTGTCCCTTGTCTGAGGTTACAATGAACATTTCTTGGTACATATATTAAACTGGTAGCAAGACCCGAAGGCAAGATATACAGCTTCAACCTATGCAGTTACAACATTAACATGCCTAATAAAATAATTATTATATGGCTTCTACTTACCATACAAAGCCGTATTAGAGTAGTGCATGTCGATTTAGTGCGGCAGTTTATTTTTCTGTAATTATTTTTAACCTTTGCACAGCCGAGATACAATCTTCCCTTCGAAGAACTCTTGATCTTTTATTTGGCATTCGCAGGTTTGAGCTTTTGTACATTATTAACACGTTTCATATCGTGATGCTTCTCGCCGATAAGAGGGTCTCATGGCTCAGAAATGCGATATCTGATTTCACTATGCTCGGCCATAATGACTGTGATAATAACAATGTTCTAAGTACATATTCTTGGCAAGGGTTCTCTGTGTATAATACCCGCAGTTGTGTAAGGGCAATGGGATACCGTTTGGATGGTCGATATTTGATACTATCTAAAAAGCAATCTCTCCAACAAAACTAATCGCTTGTACTGTAGATTATGATCTACAATATTTTGAACCAAATTAATAATATCAATAGCATATGTGATTTCTATATACATACCTCGATGATGAGGGTAACCTTATACGATTCTACCCTAATTTTTGGTCTCTGCATTATAAATATATCAATTAAGTTCTAACATTATTATTAAATGTTACAATATTTAACAATATTGAAGTCTTTTACTTATTTTAATACGGATGACAATCAATTGGCAATTAAAATAATTAATAAGTCATAACATAATTTATGGGAAAAAATACAAAAACCCACTTATAGAACTACTAAAATATATATAAAGGAGTATAAATAACTTAAACAGGTAATATTTAAAAAATAAAATAGAAATTGCATTCTTTCGTTATAATAAAACAAATTAAACTACAAGTAAAACTTGAGCTGTAATTTACTACTTATCTACTGTGATTGTGGTCTCAAATATTACAATTATATTATGAATCGTCCCTTAATATTAATCTTTATTATATTTTCATTTGTGTACATACAGAAAATTCATATTTTAGAGTTTTGTAATGTAAATACAGCACACATTCCATATTAAAGATCTCAGCAATAATCTGGCTATCAACTTCTATAATCAGAGGTCCCATAAAATATTTAAATAGAGAGAATGTATTAATTATCGCAGCATATTTAACCCGATAAAAGCTAAGACTGAAGCTATGGCATCTGTTGACCGTATGATGTGGTCTTTCCTTATTTTTTCTATGATTTACACGGTCCAATTAAATGGTCGACTTGCTGTCAAGAGATGTTTGTTT
Organism: Agraylea sexmaculata; assembly: GCA_022606485.1. Classification (NCBI taxonomy): domain Eukaryota; kingdom Metazoa; phylum Arthropoda; class Insecta; order Trichoptera; family Hydroptilidae; genus Agraylea; species Agraylea sexmaculata. The sequence goes on from JAGTTH010002220.1 coordinate 22,832, forward strand.
TGCTACTCGGATGGACGACAGCACATTACACTGACTCTATTGTGACAGATGGACATATATCTTTCCACTATGCGGATGTACCACCCTTTATATAAATAAATGATGGATGGACTGAAAAAGAGCGTTCGAAAAAATAACCCAGTAGTAAGACGTGATACTTTGTGTCTATAAATCTTCTATAATAATGACAATTTAAAACAACCACCCTTTACCCAGTAAGCTGACAAGTCGCCTACTCGTGCGTATAATATCGTTAGTGCAAAAAAAATCTGTGTGCTCTTAAGTCTTTATGGAATTGAGCCACATATTGCACGTATGAAAGGTCAAAAAATGTTGCTTTTCAATCATTATTTAACCTATTAAATGGGACTTTTTCGACATAGTAAAATAGTCCTATTTGACCGGCAACTAATGTAGATTCATCCATTATCTATAACACATTTCATGTCTCATGTATTTAATCGTAAACTGTTAGATGTTATAAATAAGAATTAAGCCGAGTCATACGTGAAAGGCAGTGTTACCAGATTGAATATGTGGCTCAGTTCCATAAAGACTTAAGAGCACACAGATTTTTTTTGCACTTACGATATTATACGCTGGAGCAGGCGAAATATATGATAATAATATTACTGAATATCTCTGACAGTACACTTAACTTCTAGGTATAAAAATATGTTTGAATGGGTGTTTGGTTCTATGAAATAGGCTCGTTATAAGAGCAGTATCGTTAGTCGTGTACAATACTGAAGAATTATTAGCTTCCGCTGTGTGACATGTCGTTCTAGAGTGTTATAAGACAAGTTCACATATTAATAAGTCATTCTGGTTGTAGTCCACGGGAACTAAGCCTCCATTTGCCTAATTTCACCATAAAGCCCCATATTGGAAAGTCGTTCATAGTGGACTCCATAACGATTACGGCTGATCAAGACGTCTTCGAATATTATCACCGTAAAAAACACCGCCGAGACGAGAATCGAATTGGAGGATTTTACCGTAATGAGATTTCGAGTAATCTGAGGTCGTAAATGTGGAAAAGAATAAATCGCTGCCAATAAAATGGCCGTTTGTTAGTTCCATACCGGATCGTAAACATTTGGATGAGCCCTTCTACATTAGTATTTAGATAAAAATTATTGGCAGATGAACCCATAAAATTTAACATCAACCTAGACAAACTCATGATTGATTTAATTACCCATGTGGGTATACATTTTAAAAATAAAAATTACAGATATTTAAAAAAAATTATTATACGGAGTGGACTTAAATATAAGTGAAAAATAATATTAAAATAAAAATAATTAAAAATATTAATTACCTATTCAACAGCCACAATACACACTGGACAGTAATTACTGAGTATTTTACTGAAACAGCTGATTCCAAGATGGGACCCAAACTCCATTCCAACAGCACTATTAATATTTTTAATGTATTTTTTTGCGTGTTTAATTATTAACATTTTTTTCACTTATTCTTATATTCTCAGATAATTCGTTTATTTTTAAAGAGCCCTTAGTATCAAAAATATTTTATAAAAAAAATATAATATTGACTGTTGATTTCTCTATAACTAAAATTTATATTATTAATTATATATAATGTTATTAATTCTGAGTTCAATCTACATATATATATTTTGTGTTGCTATTTGATCAATTAAAATTTGCACCGATTATAGTGAGAATTTTAAGCCGACAAGTTGATTTACTTTACTCGACAAGTTGAGACTTTATTTTATCTTGTTTAAAGCTTATGTCGGCAAGCTTTAATTATAAATTTACGTGTCAACAAGGCTTATACATAAGTGAACGAGGATAATAAAACTATTGAAATAATGGGCTTCCATTTACATGTTAATCGTTAAATTGAGCAGGCGATACAATAAAATGCATGCAAATCTCAATCAGCTCAGGTCGGTATAAGTAAGATATTTTTATAGTGCCTCCTTTGGTGATTGGACACAATATCCTCGACCTCATACTGACGCGTCATCACAACTCCGGTTTAAATTATAATAACGCATAAAAACCACTCCAAAGTGGCTTGTTTTACAGCCGGTATCCTCATTGAAGATATAAGAATGGGTAGCATGATTTGAAGGCAAAAGATTTAGTGTAAACATTAGTAGGATGTATAATGGCATGATTTTATAATATTGTAGTAAAGGCATTGTTGCGTCGCATCGCCCTCGACGTCTTTGTACTGTATAGAAGCAAGGTGCGACAACCACACAACGGCCAACCTCTTTACGACCAAATAAATTTAACACAGAGGACGACTTTGCAAACATTTCAGGGCTTTGCAAAAATATTTTATAAATATATAACCCCATAATTGTAACATAATCTTACGAAACATCGCTTTAACATGAAAACAACGTCCAGTAAATATTAAACGCGCTTGTGTTTTACCTTGAATTGGTGATGTGTATCAAAAATCTTCTGAAGATTCACACATGTAATAAATCAATAAATAAATAATAAATATCGTGACGCCTTCCCTATTGGCGGGAGTCCCTTTATAAGGGGTTGGCCAGGCCACCTTGGCCTTTACGGGAAGAATATAGTAGAGATGGTTTCCCAGGCCACCACACAGCAATGAGTACTTAAGATCTAGTTTGCTAAGCTAGATCTACCAAGTGACTCCGGTGCCGTGAATCGAACCCGGGAGTCTTCACTCACGAATCCGTTACACTAACCACTGGGCCACAAGGCGGCTCTAATAATAAATCAATAAAAATATAATAATCATAAACTGCTTATTAGTACGTACTCGAAGAGTAAAGTTTATTTTAAAGAAAATTTGTTTTGTTGCAATTTACATAGTATTTTATTAGTATGTCTTAAAGTACTTAGACATAAATACTGTGGAAATTACAACAACAAAAATTCTTTAAATTATCTAATTCCACAAAGAATACAACACTATCAACAATTTAAAATTTAATGTTGTTTAACAAATCTTTCTTTTCATTAAACTACATTATAATAATTCTAGCCTTATAACACAAACGTTGAATTACAGAAATAAAAAGAAAAAAACGTAAATAAATAAATAAATAATAATAATAAAGTAATGTACCTTAATAGAACAACAATATGCAATTTTATACTCGAATTCAACTCACTTGGGTATATTATTTTGTTTTATGAATAATAATATTAATATCATTCATACATAAATTATATAAAAGATACATTTTATCAATAATTTTAATATTAATAACCCAAGCTTTATTTCTCTTAATCTATCTATAATCATTATAAATATGTCATTTTTTAAATCATTTCCAATATATAAAACTATTATTTATCAATTAACATTTGTAATAAAATGTATATGGATTAAGTAGAGGTAGGTAATTTAAAATATACAGTAACAAAAAATATGACTTGGTCATTTATATGAATAGAGATTATAATAATAATGATCATGGGCAAAACATGTTTCTATAATGTAATGGTGGCCCTGTTTTTGCAGAATATTCCACTTACATGGTTACGATAGTTATTTATTGCAGCAGTGCAGATATTGCGTTATACTTTGTTATTGGGCTCATTACAAGCGCCTCGTATTTTTCACATATAAAATAAACATTTGCATACCGCAAGTCTTCCTTGCCGACACTGCATACCAAAGTAATAATGTACGTGTTTATAAAATAACTGAAATCATATTTGCACCAGGTGGTATTCCCCCGAAAACACTAAAAGATGTCAAATAAAATACACGCTTCGTACATGCATTGGATATGATATTTTCACTGAGAAGGCCTAGCTAATAATGTTGCATTATTAATGTGATCTTAACAAAAAATTTCCAAAAAAAATGGGTAACATGACTGGATCGTCAATATTTTGTTTTTACAATTTAACTTTCTCAATTAATTTATTTATTAGATAAACCTATGCAAGACTGAATTGGGACAGTTTTTCATGAATAGTATATTAGGTTTTATACATTTACAAATCTTTTATTGGTATAAAATTTTTAAAATTATTAGTTTGTTATGTATGTATATATGCGACATCATAAAATCCTCGAAATTTAGAAATATTTGTAGTAAAACAGATTTAAAATGACTATTGTATATTGAAAAAAATATTTTTAGCTGGTTGTAGTTCTAATTATAGTGTCACATTTTTTTTATAAAAAAATTTATTAATCAAGGTGCTGGAATAATGGGTGTGAATCCAGTTTATATTCTTGGTTTTTGTGTTTTCTAAATATTTTGAGTTACATATCAAGTAGATCATGGCTTGGCAAATTTTGGTGTAGAAAAAGTCTTAGAATTCAGCCATTGTCACGTATTTGTGTCTTTCGAGATTTCCGAAAATCGATCAATGTTTTAACATATAGATAGGGGGTTTTCCATAATATTGACATGTCAGAGTTTGTATGAAATAACTAGCATTGTTGTGATGTTCTTCGAATATGTCTGAAAATCATCCGTATTGAAAATTCTTCAAGCTGCCTCTCCTAAATTCTACTTTCTGATGCCATATCGTCCGCAAAGAAGTGCAAACACAACAATAAATTCCTGAAATCCTATATAATATACAGTGGGATTCATACACAAAATAAAATTTAATTTATCATATAAAATTTTGTTTAAATAATATATTTCAACTTTTTTTATTTTTATTTACCTACATAAGTGAGTTTTTGTAAGGTTTCCCAACAATTAAAGCTTGACTACTATCATCTAATAATATGAATTAAATAAAATGCTAGAAATATACCTATTAAAGAATGAAAATCAGTGTATGAAGGCATTGTACTCATTAAAAATAATTCCCTAATAAAATATATTTTTTTGTCTAACTAAAAGATATCTTCCTATTATAGAGTATTTTAAGTGTTTGTATAAAAAATATTCAATCCTAATAAATTGCTCACGTTTTTATACCCTATAATTACTGTATAGGTTTGCATGATTTTATTCCTTAAGTATTTTTAATATCCATTAATTCTATGGTTAAGCATAAAAATTATAATTTTATAAAAAAAACATAAGTTATACCTAAAAGCCCTAATCATATTACTTAAAAGTGTATAAATCCCTGCACTAATTAGTTGAACTGATTTAAGTTCTATAAAAATAAATGCAATTGATTGCGCGATTGATTGCGAGTATTTCCTACAGTTAAATAAACACCCTGTATTACTTATGATGTAGTTTTTGTAATGCTTTTGCTGGGAGCCTTCAAGTACGGAGGAATTTTCTCAGCAACTCATATTCCTCACAAAGCAATATAAATATGATATGATATTATACATCAATAAACATTATCCATCTTCAAAGTAATTATGTGTTTAAACATTGATGTATTGTTGTAATAATAGTAGTGCTTGAATAAGCCTTTACCCGGCTACATCCCTATGCACTATGGGGATATGAGTTTATATGGTGGTTGTTATGGCATTGTTAGTTATTAGAATAGTGCGTTTTGTATTACAATCACGTCTTGTATTAACGCGCGGTGTCTGTGACGTGCTGTAACACCACACTGCATCATAAATAATATTATATTTGTACCATTTCATTGAATCATACAAGGAAATTATATATTGTGAAATCGACCGATTGTGCTGAAGGAATCTCAATACATATAAAATCAAAACTGTGTTAGCACTAACATGGGCTTATCATCGATACAAATAAATTGATTTATATGAAATTTTAATAATCTTCAGGCAAGGATAAGATTTTCTGTCACTCTTTATTTTTATTAAATTTATTTAGTGTGTGACTTGAGTAAAAACGAGATATATTACTCCTGGTGAAACGTTGAAGTATTTTTTTTGGTTGTAATTTTAAAAAATATACATTTTTTTTATTTGCATGTAACGCATTATTTTTAATTGTTTTTAGTTGGAGTTTTTATTGATTTATTTATGAGATCAAGAATTTATTTATTTCCATATACACGCTCAGAAGAGCTTTTTTTAGAAGAATAATACTAACAAAATCCCAATCGATCGTCTTCATCCAGGTTTACTCTAATTATTTCGACAGACAAAGAATTAACACGTTGTTGTGTCTAAAAAAACTTGTTAAAATCTTGTAAAAAAAATCTCCTCTGGGAATATACAAATAAATAATAATACAATCAAAATAAAATGTAAAAAAAGCAATTTCCATAAATGACTCTAATTAAAGACTGAAAACACTAACACTCGGCTGTTCTCAATTGCCATTTTTACATTTATTTATATAAATCATTTCCAAGATATCAGAAAATAATATATTAGGAATATACATATAGTATGTAAAATACTCTGTAAAAATAAAAATACGCAGATTTAAAATAAAATACCCGTCTTCATATTTTTTTCTAACCACCCAAAAAATATGGTATCGTTTATCATATATTTGGCGGAAGATCAACTATGTTTATTGTAATTTTCCTCCTAATATCATCTTAATGTTTACAGTCCTTAATGATGGTTTATCATTATGTTATGATGATACTTGGAGTGCGCAAATATTATTAAAGCCATTAGAGCATGTGTGTACTGTTTACACTAGACATTGAATATTATGTGTTGAGTACTTACACAGCTGGTATGACGCACTGAAAAACCTCCTGAAACAGTCATGTATACATGCCAAAACAAACCTATTGCACGCCATCAAGCTGAAGCACAAAGAGAAACCCCACAATCTCATAGTGCACTTTAATATTTCACACAGATGCCATTTCAAACCAGCTAGTGTATGTGTTTTCAATACAAGCTTTAATAATTTTTATATTATATATTATTTATATATATATATATATATATATATATATATATATATATATATATATATATATATATATATATATATATATTTATATAACTCTCTATATATATATATATATATATATATATATATATATATATATATATATATATATTGCATCACTGTAATACTGTTCTTACATTTTGCTATGTTCTACATTATATTCAATTCCCACAACATTCTAAACATTGTCACCATTGAATGTGGACACTCCATATCTGTAACATGGCAAATGTTCAGTTTCTGTTCTCTCTAGATTTGGTATTTCTATTATTCAACGAAAGAACGACCGCATTTTATTTTGATACAATCTAATAAATTTAATCAGACACTAATTATTTGTAAAATATTATCAAATTCAATAATAATTTAGATGTTTTTTTTCCCATACTTTTTTATTTAATATTAAGTACCTTTAATGTCACATAAAAATGTTAGGTAAAAAGATTTATATATTATGTGCACCTAAGTTTAATTAATAACATGTTTTGTACTTTTGTACGAACAATGCAAAATTAAAATAAAATAAAGAAATTTAAAATAAATAATAAATAAACTTTTTTATTAAAAAATATATTAAATTTCTATTCATTTTGTGTCATACATGATAATTCATTTCAAAGTATCCTTTTTTTATCTTGAATGTATAAAATTACCTTAATACACAGGTTTTCACTTTTAAACCATTTGTCTATGAAAACTTATTTTTATAATTATTATTTTTATATGTAAAAAATATTCAATTCTCACTTTATTTATATTTAAAGTAACTTTTTTCAAACATATAATTGGAGGGCAAATATACATATAATAAGAGCTTATACCCAAATTGCCAGTTTGATGATAATCTAGTAAAAATTTAATATAATATATTTTGTATAAATAATAGCTTTAGTGACTTTTAGAAAATTTTGAGTTTATTTGCATTTATTTTAAGGAAAAGGCGTATTGCGTTATCCGCCCTTATTCTACCCAACCCTTCAATTATATTTATAAAAATTATTACATGAGAAAACACCTTACAATACAAATGGCAGGTTGGATGCACCTGGGTGAACTCTTTTCCACAAATTCTGCTACTTATATGACTTATTTAGAAGTGACCTTATATATCAACACTTATATTATGTCTCCATACACCTTACATTATTTTTTTATATACATTCTATTAATACATTTTATACAAAAATTTTTTTTATATAATTATTTATTTATATATATATATATATATATATATATATATA
>JAGTTH010002222.1:0-40646 GCA_022606485.1 Agraylea sexmaculata
ATGGAATGGAAAGTGGTGCTGTTGTCCAACAACACCTCTTCCGGTGGACCCCGCTCCCTGAAGATCTGGCAGAGATTACGGCACACCTCTCCAGCAGACTCCCCGGTCACCTCCCGCCAGATTGCGAATCGTCCGGGCCCACAGTCCACGATCGTCAGATAAGTGGTGGATCCAAACTTGGTTGTGTCCACCGCTAGTCTCTGCCATACATCTCGTACTTCCAGCCCTCCTCCCTCGTGAGTTGCCGGGGACGGGTCGATACTGGCGCATCTCGGGCATTCCTCCACGCACTTCTTGATCTCTGCCCGCGTCGCTGACCCATCCACCATCCTTGCCAGGTGTAAACTCCTGTCTACTCCGAAGTGGTGGATGTCGTGGAGCTCCTTGACGCTTAGCGCACAGACGGCGGCATCCTTCCGAGCGAGCCACTTCTTATCCACTCGCGTTAGGACGTCCGCCTTATTGAGCCCCGAAGGCACCAAGGTCACGGTAATGTGCACCCCGCACTCGGCGACCAAGTCCCTTATGACTCCCAGCCGCCTCCTCACGAGCACTTCGGTCATGCCTGCGACCTTTACCCTGCAGTCGCCTTCGACCGCTGACCGCAGCCACTTCGCTACAGTCGCCGAGTCAGTAAGTACCTCGATGTTGTTGAGGTCCCATTTGGTGGCCATGTTGATGCCTTTGACGGCTGCATCCAGCTCAGCTACGTTGATGTGTGCGACGTCGTCCACCTTCCGCAGCCAAGCTCCATCTTCCACTACCGCCCCTCCGACCTCCAGCACCGCTCCCAATGCGATGGAGCTCGCGTCGGTCCACACCCTGCCCGTCGAGGTCTGCGAGACTTCCCATACGCCACGCACCGGATCGTCCCGTTTGACTTTGGTCAGCACCTCCTGTACCATTTTCTGCGCTTTCCCGCCGATTGGGTCTTCCCATTTAGCACCTTCGCCGGTCCTCTTCAGGAAACTGCAGGCCACCCTAAGCCACCCACACACCGGGTAATGCCCGGTGAGCTGTCCACAGATTGAGAACAGCTGACGTCGTGACATCTTATCTCCAATCGCTAGCGGCAGCTCGTTTCCGCGGGAAAACATGAGTCGCCCGTCATTCCGCCTGCGCGACACTTTCAGCCCAAGGACTCGGCCTCCCTCGATGTCCTCAGGCTCTTTCGCCCTCAGCCCGTATCGGGCGAGATGCCGGACTACCTCTTTCGCACTGACGACGTTTTCACTGACGATAATGTCATCAATGTACGCGCTAGTCCCGCGGCGGATCCGTTCGTCCAAGGACAAGACGAATTCCAAAATTTTGGACATGATTCTGGGCGCGCAGCTCAGCCCGAAACCAAGTCTCGTCAGATGGTACATCCTGCCCTTGACATTCACCCTTTGGTGGGGCCAGAGACTTGGGTCCACGTGGATCTGAAGGTACGCCGTCTTGAGGTCGACCAGTCGAAGCGGCCCTCGCATTCGACGCCATTTCCGTGTGGTTTCATCACAGACGGCAGCATCCGTCCCCGGTCGACTCTCGACGTAATCGTTCAGCTTCCTGTAGTCGAGCACGGGTCGCACCTTCCCTTTGTTGTGCTGCACTACCGCCATTAGAGGCAGCACTCCGTGTCGAGCGTCTGCTTTCGTCGGTTGCAGCCATCCCTCACCGATCCATCGTTGGACCTCAGCATCGAACTCCTCCTTGATGTCCGGCTTCAAGGTGCTGTTGTAGGCTGCTAGTGTGCCTCGCAAGTCTGGAGCTCCACCCTTCCAGCGCCACGACACTGTCCATCGTCCCCCCTCGAACACCGCCTCGAAATCCCGGTCATCGATTCTGAGAACCTCTTGAGGGTTTACGCCCGCCACTTTCCGATGCTTCACACTTGCCGTCGTACGCCTGACGGCTTCGCCTCCCTGTCTCGCTCGCACACACACTCCCACACACCCACCGGATGCCTCGCACTGTCTCGCTCGCACACACCCCCCGGATGCCTCGCGCTGTCTCGCTCCCACACACCCACCGGATGCCTCGCACTGTCTCCCTTCTGCTGTCTGGCTTCTTAGCCCCGCCCCCGCTCTTCCTTCCTCTTCATCCAAGAATGTCGCGTTCCCGGCCGCAACTCGGACACCGCCGAATTGCTCAATCACGTCCATGCCAAGGATGAAATCGACTCCCGGCAGAAGATTGTTCATGACGATTGCCATGATGGTCGTCTTCAGCCCCCTACACCGGATCTTACACTCTCTTTCCCCGCAACTGGGGACCCGCGTTCCATCCACCGCGATGACGTCACAGTTCCCGGCCACTGCTCTCCCGAGACGTCTTGATACGATGGATCTCGCGCAGCCCGTGTCAACGAGGGCCCTGACGCTGCGCTCGTCCACGTGGGCCTGTACTATCGGGAGTGCCATTATCGTGCTTCTCGCGAAGAAACCACTGGCACACCAGCTCTTCGCCCTCCGTTTCCCGCCCGGCAGTCCCGCTTCACGTGCCCCTCCTTCCCGCAGCCGAAGCACGTGGGCTTGCTTTGGCAGAATCTTGCGAGATGCCTTCCGCCGCACCGGAAACAACCTCCGTTTATACCTGCCGTTGCCAGCCTGTTACCAGCATGAGATGAAGCCACCGCTGCCGCCGCCTGTTCTTCGGCCGCCTCCGCCCTGTTGCCACATGACGACGTCACAGTCGCTACAGCCGCCACGTGTTCTGATGGCATGTTCTCCCGCCTGCCGGAACCCCTCGCCGGTAACAGGGCCTTCGCCTTGAGGACGACCTCTCTCCCCGGCAGGTCGTCCACTCCGGTCTCCAGATATAGGCACTCCAGCTGCCTCGCTACGGTGGCCGGCATCAGCTCGATGAAGCGGGCCACCAGGACTCCTTCGCTGGCGATGCGTGCCTGCTTGGCCAGCCGGGTCATGTCGGTGTAGAGGGCCTCGCAGTCATCACCCGGCTGGAAGGTGAGCGCCATGAAGGCCTGGTAGGCTCGGAATGGCGCCATCCCAAAACGTCTCCGGAGGGCCTCCACCAACTTACCGGCGTCCCCCCTGACATCTTCAGGCAGGCTGGCGTAATATGACCAGGCCTTTCCCTCCAGGAGGACGTTCAGGGCCCCCAGAGTGTCCGTCTCCCCGCACGACTTGGTGATTACTTCAAAGCGGTCGAACCACTCCTGCCAGTCCTCGTGGCCGGAGTACGGTCGGATGTGGTCAGCCAGCTTCCTCGGGAAGGTCCCTCCTCCTCGGTTCATGGCTGCGAGGCTGGCCGCGATTATAGCCGTCGTCTCGGCCCTTGCTGCTGCGTCCATCTTTAAAAAGGGGGATATAGCTTGTGGTTAGTCAAGCTCACTTAGTCACACACACTCTCTCGCCGCGATGGTTTCACGTGAACTGTCGTTTGGGTGTTCTAACGGCTTTCTCCCCCGCCGTTAGGGTTGCCACCCTCACATCCGGTAGTCATACATCACACAGTGTGATTATAAGTGTAGAAAGAAAACTTCCCTAATCTCTCACATGAGGACACACACTGGAGAAAAACCATTCAGCTGTCATCAATGTGATTATAAGGGCAGAGAGAAAAGCAAGTTAATATCTCACATGAAGACACACACCGGAAAAAACCATCAGGTGTGTTCAGTGTGATTATAAGTGTAAACAGAGAAGTCACCTAATGTCTCACATAAGGACACACTGTAGAAAAACCATTTAGCTGTAATCAGTGTGATTATAAGTGTAGAAAGAAAACTTCCCTAATCTCTCACATGAGGACACACACTGGAGAATAACCACATAGTTGTGATCGGTGTGATTATAAGGACAGAAATATATAAAACTAATTCAATCTTCACAAAAAACACACTAGTTAACAATGAATAAAAAATATTGTAATGAGATTTTTAATTGATTAAGTAATAAAATATAATTTTGATTTTATAGATTTTTGCCCCAATACTGTGTTTCACCATATATGTTGTGCTTGAATAATAATAAAGTATGCTGGCTGTATTATTAATAAAAACAAGCTAATATGACTACTTAATAAATTATGCGTATTATACGTTTCAACCATAATATTACTCTATATTTATTATATTGCGATCATCAGAGAGAATATATTGAAATTTCTAATAATAAATGTTTCTATTGTTTTTTATATTGCATTTTAAGGTCGCCAAGCACATAAGAGTGTGTTAGTGAGTCGTGTGTGTACGAATAGACTTGGTAGTTTTGGTGTACACGCATACGCACCGCACGCACACACTCACATTACACTATTAATTTGAATACGGCCCGTTATAGGCAAGCGCATAGATGAACGAATGGTGATATAATGTCTGACAAATCACGGTCGTTGGTATCTTGTCAAACCTCTAAGCGTGTAAAATTTAACATTTGCTTTATAAAAAGTAAGAAAATAATAAATTACACGCAAATGTGTGGACTTCGCACTTTATCACAAACAATTTACTGAAAATCATTTGAATTTTTGCGCGGTAAAAATATTGTAATAAGATTTGACAGCGCATTTGATTGATTAATTAATAGCCATATAAATTATTCATCTCCTTGACAGCGTTCAAGTTCACGTGGTTCGTCGTAAACGTTCCTATTGAGTAAGTTTTTGCAAAAAAAAAACAAACATAACAAGCTCTTATCGGAATTACAAGAAATATCTCTTGTAAATATTCTAATCAACGGATAAGATTCCGCACTTGAAGGTGCTTTATCTTTGATTTAATCAATCAGTGGCAATTCAATTAAATTTTATTATGCTTATTGATAAATTACAATACATCATTGAATATATAACTGTGGGATTATGAAAATAGTATTATAACATTAATTATTTAATCTTTCGCATCATCAATGCCACCGTTGGTTATGGCAAATGTAGCTTCATTCTCGGGCATATCGGGAGAGTCATAAATTTTAGCGATTCTAGTCTCGCCTCTTCCCTTCTTTAATGAAATCCTCGTAGTCGAAGCGTGGGCTAGAATGTTTCCACCGATAGGTTTTTTAGGATCGGCTTGGAACGATAAAGTTGCTCCCGGATCAGCGGTCATTTGGTTTGTTATGAAAACACCCACGTTGTACTCCTCGGATATCTGAATTATGAATAATCAATCAAAATGTATAAAAACTATGGAAATATTCTACTCAACCTTTTGAAGTCGGGATAGTGTTTGAGCTAATTTTTGTTGACGATCGGCCAATTCACCTCTGCCTGAAAAATCAACTCTGAAAAGAGCCATGATTGAGTCAACTATTAACAATTTAAACATTCCGGCTTCTTCATGAAATTTTGCCGCTACAAAATCGAGCAACTCCGTCTGAAAAAATTCATTTTCAACAATATACTCAAAAAAAACAATTCAATTTAAAATATCACTAACTTGATGTTCTGAAGTATAAGCTCTTGCATAGAGGATATTATCTAAAACCGCATTTTGATCCAAATTAAATCTATCCGCAATTGGTCTCAATCTATCCGGACGACTATTATAACGATTTAAGGAATAAATTGTAAAGAGTGCATATTATTAAAAATTATTCAAAAGGATACAATGTGTGCTCCGTATCTAAGAATATAACTTTTCCTCCGGGATAGTTATTATTTGGTATTTGGCTGGTGACACATAAAGTATGAGACAGTTGAGTTTTTCCCGTTCTAAATTCTCCAAATACTTCTGTAATTGCCATAGACTCGATTCCTCCTCCGAGTAATGCACTGGAAATCAAAAATTAATTTGTTTTTATTAATGCTTTCAGATATTAATGTGAGACACCGAAAATAACATGGAAGCAAACCGACTGCTGGACTTGGCTCATGAAGAATTTAAATCTGGACAATTCGAAAAAGCTGAGGAGTATTGTCTGCAATTATGGATGGATAGGCATACCGAGCATTTGGTGGTTCTACTGTTATCATCAATTTATTGTAACCAAAAGAATTTGATTAAAGCTGAATATTTTTCAAAGCTAGCGATCGAAAAATATCCTCTAGTAGAACAAGGCTACATAAATTTGGGAAATGTTTACAAGATGAGAGGACAGTACAATAAAGCGATGGAATATTATGAGAAAGCTATGAAAATGCAGCCAAAGAATATCGAGAGTTATTTCAATCTGGCCATAATTTACTCCGAGATGGGAAATCTAAATGCCGCTATACATGTGTATGTCACATGCTTACATCACAATCCGAATGCCTATAAGATAAGATGTAATTTGGGCAATTGTCTCCTCAGACAGAATAGACCTCAAGAAGCGAAAGCCTGCTTCTTAAAAGCACTAGAAATAAGACCAGATTACGGGCTGGCTTTGAATAACTTGGGATGTATTTTTAATTTGCAAAAAGAAATCTGGCTCGCAATACACTATTTCGAGAAAGCTACCAAACTTGAACCGGGTTTTATAGAAGCTCATCTTAATCTGGCACAATTATTCAAAGAACTCAAATTATATGACAATGCACTTCAATCATACACAAACATTTTATCTTTGCAACCGGACAAGAATGAAGTTCTCCTGAATGTCGCTGACATGTATGTGAAAAAGGGTAATCAATTATTAGCACTCAACGTTTACAAGCAGGCTATTCAGATGAATCCTAATTTGATAGATGCATATTGTGAAGCGGGGAAAATATGTAAAGATAACGGAAACCCAATTGAAGCTGAAACATATTGCACAAATGCTTTAGAAAGGTGTGAAACTCATGTGAACTCTTTAATTTTACTGAGCCAACTAAATATTGACAAATTTGAACTAGCCAAAGCTGTTGAAATTTTAAAAAGAGCAATGGAAATTGAGCACAGAAATCCAATTATTCATAATACATTGGGTGTGGCTTATAAATTGCAAGGATTATACAGTTTTGCGATAGATCAATTTGAAATAACTCTCCAACTGGATTCATCAAATATTGATGCATATTTTAATTTGGGGAATGTGTATAGAGAAACAAGAGATTTTAACAATGCGCTGAATTGCTTTTCTAAAATTAATGATCTTGGCACTTGCTCGGCCCTGTATTATTGCAGTGTCGCTCACACTTACAAGGATATGAACCAGTTAGATAATGCAATTGATAACTACAAGCTCTCTTTACAACTTCAAAAATCTTATCCGGAAGCCTTTTGTTCTTTAGTACACTGTTTCCTGTGTATTTGTTATTGGGATTCTTATGATTCTACTTTAAGTGCTGTAGTAACTATGACTTTGGAGTTACTTTCTAGTAATCAAACAGTGTTTATTCATCCACATCATTCATTTTTATATCCACTTTCCAACGAACACATGAAACTAATTGCAACACAGCAGGCGAACATGTGTGTGGAACGAAACAAATCTCTATTGAAAAAACCGTATGAATTTAATTTTGATGAAAATAGTAGATTGAGAATAGGATATGTCAGCAGTGACTTTGGAAATCATCCTACTTCTCATTTGATCCAATCTATTCCGGGCTATCATGATCGTAAAAAATTTGAAGTATTCTGTTATTCGTTAGCTCCTGACGATAACACAGAATTCAGAGCTAAAATATCTAAAGAATCTGAGCATTTTAATGATGTATCTCATCTTCAAAATAGTGAAGAGATTGCTGATTTGATACACAAAGATAACATACAGATTCTTCTTAATTTGAATGGTTATACGAGAGGAGCTCGGAATGAAGTTTTTGCTCTAAGACCAGCACCAATACAAATTATGTATCTTGGCTATCCAGGAACCAGTGGTTCGACATTCATGGATTATATAATTACTGATAAAATTACCACACCTATTGGTTTATCTGATGGTTTTACAGAAAAATTAGCATATATGCGTAAAAGTTTTTTTATTGGAGACCATAAGCAAATGTTTCCTCACTTGATTGATCGATTTATTGTAATCAATGACTACAAAGCAATGAACTCAGTATCTGATACAAACATTGTGCTAAATACTATAAATGCATCAAACATAACATGTAAAGTGGAAGAAAATAATTCCGATGGTTTGTGTGTTAGAAAATATGTCAAGTTTAATTCAACGGAACCCATAAAAAATATGATAGCATCCTATCATCCGTCAATTTTACTTGACAATATAATGATTGTAAATGGATTATTTGTTAGTGTCGACAACAAAGTAGCAACTGGAGAAATAGTACCTCGAGAAGTTATCGTTACTAGTCGACAGCAGTATGGCTTGCCTGATAATTGTATAGTTTTTGCTAATTTCAATCAATTATACAAAATAGATCCTAAAATATTTGATATCTGGATGTCGATCATAAAAAGTGTACCAAACTCTGTTCTGTGGCTTCTTCGTTTTCCATGCTTAGGTGAAAAAAATATACGAGATGCTGCCAAAAGTCATAACATAGACGATGAGAGGATAATCTTTACCGATGTGGCTCAGAAAGAAGAACATGTGAGACGCGGTCAATTAGTGGATGTCTGCCTCGATACTACAAAATGTAACGGACACACAACATGTATGGACATTTTATGGACAGGAACTCCCGTAGTGACTTTACCGGGAAAGACTATGGCTTCTCGAATAGCAGCATCCCAGTTACATTCACTCGGATGTCCAGAATTGATAGCCAAAGATTATGATGATTACAAAGATATTGCCGTGCGTCTCGGAAATGATAAAAGTTTCTTAAAAAACACAAGAGAAAAAGTTTTGAATTGTCGCAACTCAAGTCCACTATTTGATTGTAAGAATTATGTTGCCAATTTAGAAGAATTGTTATGGAAAATGTGGAAATTGCATTCAGAAAATAGTAATGACAATATTGAATGTGAAATTTAGAGACTGAAACATGAGACTGAAGAGAAAAATATAATATATTTTAATCATAACTAAAATTACCAACCTTAAATAAAAATAATAACAATAAATAATGAATAAGTACAAAAATGAGATGAAATATGTGATATATTAGAAATTCTGATCCATCGATTAGTGTGATAATAATGATTGATTTATGTTTTGTGACCGAATACTATCTAATGATGATATTTTTTTAAAAATACAAAGTGGTGCTGTGATTTGATTTGAATCTTTTTTGTGACTATTAGTATTATTTAAAAAACATCACTTTTCATTGTGTTTTGCGTTAAAAATAAATTGTACAAATCTATATTCTTCAATGAATTTTATTGTAAGTTTTTTTATTGGTGTTTTTAAGATTCCTTGAAATTATTTTATTTTCAATTTTGATCTTGGCGCATTACCGTATAATTTACCATAAATTGAAAAGTTGTAAAAATATGAGTAAATAAGAGAATCTTTGTTGATGAAAAATGTATGATGTATCGCAAGAAATAAATAGTAAATGTGATGAATGATAAAGTAAAGAAGTGGTTATACTCCAAGTCGTGACTGCCGGTGGATATCTTGAAGATCATCTTGCGCTGGTCGCTGAGCTGCAGGCCGGTGAGGAAGCCGCCCGCGTGTATCTTGTGGCAGGCCTCCTTGATCTTGTCGACCTTGGCCTCGGAGAAGCCCTTGATGGCTGCCATCCTCTTCCTGGTGGTCATCATGACGCCCTTCACAGTGCAGATGCCGGCAGTCTTCAGCTTCTTGATGTCAGCCACATTGATGCCGTGCTGCTGCAGCTCGTCCACATCCTGGAAGCAGAACTCTTCATCCTCGCCTCGCTGAACTCCGCTCAAGGTCATCTTCTCCATGCTGCGGTCCATCACGAATTATACCGTTTTGTATTCTGCCGCCACAACGCGCCGCTATACTACTTTCTAGCAACACTGCTTCCATTTACACATACATAAATTATACAATTTATTTAACATAAAAATAAAAAAAAACAACATATGCGCTTATAATACTTGTAACTTGTAGTTGCGCTATTTTTTTACCAGGATTTAATTTGATGAAAAAATCAGACTTTATTTTTGAAAATTAAAATATTTTTAAATGAAAAAAAAAAAATGGTTGTTTACATTTAACATTATATTGGTTGACATTTGTTAAAATACAATTTTGTATTTCATGATATAAAAATGTATGAATGTATTGATGTTGGATAAGTGTTACCAGCATGAAGGGAAGCAGTGAGGTGGTGGAGGAGCAGCGGTGACCGTGACAGGTAAGAGGAGTGACGATCAAAGTAATGAATTAAGGTTGTTGCCGAGACTGAACAACGCTTGGCTTCTTGCCGGGTAGCTTAATAGCCAGACAGACAAGTTACAAGCCCGGTTACAGTTACAGTTACGGTTACAGTATCTTACAGTACAGTGCTACAGTCGGCAGCTAGAACACCAGTGAAGTGACAGTCGGTCAGTGCAGTGATCTCAGTATACAGTATATCAGTGCAGTCGCGGTTATAGTTACAGTTAAAGTTACAGTCGCGGTCGCTATAGTTACAGTTACGGTTACGGTTACAGGTGTAGTCGAGTTAAAGTAGTTGTGACTGTGAGTCGTGATGATAGAGAGCACGGCGACAGGAGCGAGTATCATGCGCCTGGTAAGTGCACAGGCCCCGCCCACCGACTATAATTACTCCTTGCATTTTGTTTGTCACAGAAAGTACGGCTCCTGTTCGGTGTTTCTGTATAATTATTGCCTTTCCGCTTCGAGGATTGCTATGAAGATTTGCTTGTTGACCGGGAGGAAGAGCAATTCTCATTTTGATAGTCAACTGATTTAATGGTATTTATCTATTTTCAGCTATGGATTCAGAGGATTCTCGAGAGGCTGAAAAAGATCCGTCTCCACCACGAGAAGGCTCAAGACGACGACAATCTTGTGATTCTTCAGACTCCTCGGATGATAGGTCGCCGGTTCCTAAAAATTACGAGTCTCGCGATGGTTGGAGCGGTAAAGAATCACCGTCTCCTTCCCCGGGCAGTGCCCGCTCGGTATCCTTACCCCGAGAAGCAGTCAGACCGGCGAGACATCGCAGGAGATCGATCTCTAGTAACAAATCTAGTCGAGGTTCCCCAATTAAAGAGATAGCTAACAAGGACCCTCCGACAGAAGAAATTTCTGACGGTGAGATTGCGTCTATTTTTTAGTTTATTTTTTATACGTGTGTTTTATAAATTTACTATGAACATAACTTTCAACAAAATGTATTTTTAAAATCATCATCTAATTTGTGCTACATAAAATTGCTTACTAATTCATTATTATATTAAGTACCCTAAAATACAACACTCAAATATTTGTAGATGTAACAAAAGATAATTAATAAATTTATGTTTGTCATAATTCTATATGATTAAATGAAAAAGCCACCCCCATAAAGTAATGAAATTTATTGATTATTAATGTTCCATCCATTAGCAACCACTCTTTTATGATTGCTCATTTTAAAGTGGTTTATTGATTAAATGTAAACGTGGTTCATATAATATTGATAAAATTTACCATAGGTGAAATGGAGTCAGACCAGGAAATTGAAAAATCAATGAAAGACAGTTCCAGCAAACACACAATGAGTCCAATAAATGATGGGGATACAAGAAGTCCAATAAAAGATGAGAATAATGTAAAAATGAGTCATGAAGATCTTTCTGATGTGTCCGATTTAGAATCTATGGGTGCACCATCTGAAGATGAACAAAACAAACGAACCAAGAAGAGTCCAATTAGAGTAATAATATATTTTATTCACCAAATTTATTATTTCGAATGCAGATCATGATTTATTTTTCTTCATATGTTTAGGCTCCGGAACAATCTGACACTCTTACGTCGGAAATAAAAGTAAATGGCAACTCTAATATTTCATCAACAGTGGCAAATCCTATTTTGAATGAGAATTCTAATTCAGAATCTACCAAAATAGAAAAGGTCAGTCTAGGAAATTTCAATGTTATTCAATAGGTACCATTTTTTGTTATACACATGTTTTTTATACATAGGTGTTAGTTGAAAAAATTAGTAAAATGGAGGATACTGAAGAACAATTAGATTTCGAGGCTGAAGAAGGGGAATGCATTGAAACTCCATCACCCAAAAAAGGAACTACCTCTGTTGATGATCAAAAAACTACTGCTAAAAATAAAGGTTAACATTTTTTTAGTAATTTTTCACTTGATTTCAGTTTATACATATTAAATACATGTACTATGTAATTTATTTATCAGTGCATCTGCTTTTTAATAAAGCAAGACTCTGGTCTGGTCTCTAATTCTTATAGGGTAATAGTATTTTTTTAACAAATCTTAATATCTTCAGATGATGATGCAGCTTCTGGTGCTGCATCTTCATTAGAAGAAGGTGAGGTGTCAGATGAAGATGACAGACGTCCAGAAGAAACTGAGCCACGGCCTGTTTGCAGGTTTTATTCACGTGGACAGTGCACTTGGGGTATTAGTTGCAGGTGTGTATTGCTAAACAATATTTATGAAAAGTCAAGTCATAATGTACTAAAATTTGTTTTTAGGTTTCTTCATCCAGGAGTTACAGATAAGGGGAATTATACTATGTTTGATATGGTTCGATCAATGCCAGCAGGATATAATCATCATCCAGGAATAGCGCCTCATCATGGAAGTCATTCTCTAATGCATCCACCATCTCATCATGTAGTACACACTCCCGCTGTTGGCTTGGATGCTTTACCTTCCGAAAGTGCTTGGGAACGTGGTTTAAGGACAGCCAAAGAGGTATATTTAATCATTTAACGATACTTTATAATAAATTGAACTTCTATATTATATTTTTTTATAGATGATGCTTAAAGCTACAAAACGAAGAGAACAAGAACCAGACTTTGAGGAAAAAAAGATGTATTTAACTGGCGGAAGTGGGGGAAGAGGGGGATCAATCGGACCAATGGATGAAGATGATTTAGATCTAGCAGCTTATGCTGGATATCCTGCACCCCTTAGTCCGCCCGGGGTTAAAAGAGAGTATGACGAATATTATACGCTAATAGAAAGGCAATCACTAATTAGAGATTGTTATAAATTTGATAAAAAACATGTTAATTTTTCTCAACATTGATATTTGTAGGAGAAATGTTTATGAGGATATGGCATATTCATCCAGAAACAGAATCAGATATCGAGGGGAGTCTATTGATCCACCACTTTCACCTACACATCAGCGATCCGCATATTACTACGATGATAAACTGGATGACAGATTAGGAGGCTCAAAATCTGTTTGTTTTTTGTGTTTTTCTTTTGTTTTATCATCTCCATACTCTTAATTTGAATGTGACAAATTTTATTTTTAGAGAAGAGCAAAAACAACTCGTGAAGTCATAGTTCAAAAAGTTAGTGGAGATACTAAAAAAAGTGATGAATGGGCTGACCCGTGGATGAGAAGTGGTGGTGCTACTACTAGAAGGTCACGGGAGGGTAGAGATAAATTAAAAGCATCTCACGCCGGCTCCAAATCGAGGAAGTATAGCTCTGGAAGCTCATACTCTTCATCTAGGTAATATATTGATTTTGAATACATAATTTCTTCATTGTGTTAATTCCCTTTTTTATTTAAAATATGAGTTGATTTTTGTTAATCATTGCCAAAATAACTTAGTTTTGATTTTTATTATTTGCAAACTATTTCTAATGGAAATGATTTGCCCCTTTATCCTTTGATTTATCCACCTTATCCTGTCAATTTCCCATTTGGTCTACTAGTTCTTCCCGTTCTAGTTCCTCAAGTTCTGGAAGATCTGAATCCAAGGGGAAAAGAGTCCACCGACGAGGATTACACTCTCCAAGCCGACAAAGGTATATTTAATATTTAATGAAATAGCTAAGTTAAGGAGGTTACTTGATGACTTCTTTTTTTTTAAGGGTTGCCTTATCTCCATCTATGATAGTGCAAGAACGAAAAGCAGCGAATGCTAGAGCACAAGCTATGAATCCACCTGCTCCATCAAGGAAACGCCCACCCTCACCTGCGGCAGCCAGACAATATGCATCCAACCCTCCAGCACCAAATTCAAAGGTTCATATTTTTTCAAACATTAAAACGCAATATACATTACAAATTCATTTAATTCTTATTAACAGAGTGGAGTTGATGCATTTGGTCGAGCTAAAGAATTAAAAATCAAACAAGGAACAAGGAAACGATACTCATCTTCTTCAGGATCTGGTATTTAATATAATGTCTGTTTGTTGATTAATGTGTTACTTATTTCACTTGAATTTTTAGAATCTTCGTCCAGTTCTAGTGGTTCAGAATCAGGTTCTCATAGTTCAAGTTCGAGTAAGAGTTCTACCGATAAAAGACCCCCAGTTCGTAGCATTCCCTCGTCTTATAAAACATCACAATTGGGTGATAAAAAACCTATATCCAATAAAGTAGCAGGACCAAGACCACCATCGCCTACTAATAGAATACCTGAAAAGAAAGATATAGTGGACGATGTTAGAAAAGGTAACAATTATACATATGTCTCATTTCTAACGTGGATATATTTTTATGTGATGAATTATAAATTGTTTAGATATCGCTAAAAAACGAGTTGCTGTGTCTCCTCCGAATAGTACACCTCCTGTAAAGAAACCTGTGTCGAGGAGAGAAGAACTTCTCAAGCAATTAAAGGCCGTAGAAGAGGCTATCGCTAGAAAGAGATCTAAAATATGAATTAGCGTGTACCTATAAATTTGTGATTTTCACCCCTTTTGTTGAATTTTTTCATTGAATGATCAACAAAAAAAAATACATAACTTAAATACATTTGTTGACCAAGAATTATTTTGTGTAGTAATGATCAAAATGTGTATCTTAATCAATATCTTTGATAATGTCTATCCATTCCACCAATCTTTTATACTTATAGTGTGACCGGTACTTTTGACTTTTCTCAGGATGCTTTACCCGCAAATTTTACTCGAATGCCTGCGGGGATGTTTACACAGTGTACCTCAAATTTAGAAGAATAGTTTGAATATATGTTGTCCATAGTATTTTGATGTTCACAAATATTTCAATTATTCAATTGTGTTTGCTATTTCATTACAAATACATGTGTATTTTGCTGTTTTAATCAACCATTTTCAGAGTGCACAATCCAAATAGTGAATATATTATTGTGAATGATAATGAAGGTCATCTGTAATCATACAACAAAATAAACTTTAAGAAC
The DNA here is from genome assembly GCA_022606485.1 of Agraylea sexmaculata. Classification (NCBI taxonomy): domain Eukaryota; kingdom Metazoa; phylum Arthropoda; class Insecta; order Trichoptera; family Hydroptilidae; genus Agraylea; species Agraylea sexmaculata. Next base: position 15,064 of record JAGTTH010002222.1, read on the forward strand.
AAATATTCGATTTTTTTTGTTTACACTATATTTTTTCCAATCTACTCATTCCTCATGACATCTTGACAAATCAATCATGCGATATTGACCTAAATAATTTGATTACTTTTCATTGTTATGTTGATTTCTAACAAGGATGGATGAATTTTACAAATAGATGATAGTGAATAAGGACATTGTTGGATTTTTTTGTGTGGGGATATGTTGATTGCATGCATACATAGTTATGAATTAAATCGCTTGTATTTGTTATCGGAATGTTTGTTGTTTCCAATTGCTTATCATAAAGGACTCTATTGTCTAGGGACTGTCGTGGTTTTGTTTATATTTTTTTCGTACAGTATAGTTCGTGTTTGGCCGGTGGAGGAAAGGGCTCCTATTTATAGCCGCTCGATTTTTAGCATCGTTTATCCGGCAACAACGTACAAAATGATTCAACGTTGTGAAAACAGTGAGACGTGGAAGTGGAGGGGGGAGGAGTCGACGGCGAGGGGGAGAGGGGCGACGTGGTAAAAACAGAAAACAGTCGGCGCGCGTTCGCCGGGTGTGCATTACGTGCGTGTAGCTGTCGTTGAATAACGTCTACAAGAAAGATGGAGAGTCAGCTCAGGGAACAAGTGATGATCAACCAGTTCGTGGTGGCGGCCGGCTGCGCCAGGGAACAGGCCAGGCAACTACTGCAGGCCGCTCATTGGCAGTTCGAGGTCAGACTATACTACACCACTACTACTACACTACACTATACTATACTACACACCAATGGCCGCCGCGCACTGTCATAATAATAATAAATAACAATAGTTGTAGTCAGAGTTAACTGCAGTCATTCATAGCGGACAGTGATAAGCGGGGCGAGCAATACTCTAGCGCCGTACTGCCGTGACCTTGGGGCGCTCTGCCGTACACTACACCGTACACTGTACACCGTACACTGGACCAGGGCATTACACGTGGCGCTGCAGGACTAGGTTAGGACAGGTGGATGGATCAGTGGATCAGGGGGCGGCTGGCAGGGGCGGGTGACAGGTTGTCAGCCTCACACTGGTCTGGTACCTGCTACTGGTCGGCCATGCTACAAGATGGCGGCGCGTGTTTGTCAACAAAGAGGCGTGCGCCATGATGGCCGACACAGCTGAGCCACCAGAACATCGCACTCTGCTTCATATTGATTCAATTCCATTTATAACAACGCCGCAAATCAATATATGCCTTATTTAATCAAACCTACAGTATCTATTTTCACGCGTTATAAAATCGATGGCTCATTTACACAAACGCGCATCTACAAAATATCTGAGATAATATTATAACGTCGGATTTCTTTACACACTGCGTAATAAAATAATTCTTTCACCTATTTGAACACATATATGTATAAACATATCGCATGAGTGAATGCATGTTTAGTTCAAGTACATCAAGTAGCCAAAAACATGAGTTACCTGGCAAACATTATACTGTAAACATCTCTCTTCATATCTTCAGTTATATTTCACAGTAAAATGGGTAAATGCATTGTTACTACATGTCATATGGACTCAAACATACATGCAAATACATCTAGCCACACTTTTTACCAAAGACTACTTCTTTAACATGTTTAAAATATTGTCACAGCCACTCTCAGGGGTCACTAGAAATGTGTTGATTGAGGGAGACACACTTATGCATTTATCGAATAGAAGAGAAGAGTGCAACAATATACGGATTTACACGAATTATTTACAATAAACTGTATTTTATGTATGCTTAATAAAATATCAAACATCAATTTATGTATTGTAAACAAAAATAATTATGATTTAAAAATATGTCTCAATTTTTTTTTTGCTATTCCTGTAAAATTTGGCAAATAAAGACTTGTATTAATAAGGAATAATAATAAATGTGTACATTAAATAAAATCAAAACACTTATACTTGCACCAAATCAGTCATTTTGTAGATACGTTTTTTGTGTTAATAAACCATCTAAATAAACACCATATATTTTATCATCACGACTGTTGATTTAAAAAGATATTTTCATTCATATTATGTCTAGTTTGCTCAAATATTTTCATGTGATTGTACAAAAATACAGTACTTTTGACTCTTGAGTCACGTAGCTCACTGTTTGAAATAACCTACCCTAAAATTCATAGTCTTTTGCACAATATAAATTATCAATCGGTCAAGTAAGTGATGTATTTCCTGCTTTCAATCTAGAATAACATTAGTATAACGTATCTGTATTGGTACACACAAAAGTATTAATAATATGAACAAATATTGTAACAATTTTTTGAAATCGTGTGTTTATTGATTTAAACTCTTGAACACTCACACACTAAAACTCGTTTGTTTCTAATGTTTATAGACCAAATGTTAAACTTGAGATATGCCCACAGGCCAGGTTATTCACCAACGGCCGTGATTAGAAAAACCGCAAGTCTATAATATAATGTTACGATATTACAAATCGAAGCCATTTGCGGTAAACTAGTTAACCTCCGCACATATCAATTTGATAATTTCACCTTTGGACATTGTATTTAAAGTTTTACCAGCTCTCAACTCCATGTTGTGCAATTTAACTCGCAGGTTGTCGTAAATAACTGATTTTAAAAAAAAATGTCTTTTTTTTTTAACTGAACACTGCGCGGTTACATTTTTATAATTTGGTTAATTGTATTATCCTATTTGAATTTCCGGAGAAAATAATAAATTTATTATATTTGAAATTTGGACATATTCCCATGACTCTACCATTTATTAATGTAATTTGTTGATGATGATAATAATATTGTACATAATATATTCACATAAATTAATAAATGTAATTGAGGCGTGAAGTCGAAATGGTGTAATTATATAATTATTTGAAAAAATAGAAAGTAAATATTATTTGACAGATTTTTTTTTATTATATTGATTGATAAAAAGGAGTTTTAATATTTTTTTAGCGCCTTAATAATTTACATTTATTTTAAGTTTATGATTTAACCATTGAAATAGCTCGGGAGATAAGGCGCGTGGCTACAAATACTGTAGTCATGGGTTCAAATCCCAATCAAGTTAAATAAAATAATTAGGATATTATTAATAAAATTGTCATGATCCAAGTTTACTCTGATTCCCTGAATTGTAAGGTAAGGGTGTATATTGTTAAATATAAAAAAGTCGTTTTACTAGAAGATGGTTGAGTTCATAGTTTTGAACTGAATACCTCGATTATCAAATAATATAATGAACAATAATATAATACAATGAAAATATATGAATTAATAATAGAAACAATGCTATTAATATTTTGATGACAAATGCGAATGATTGTTATATTTAACACAATTGAATATTGTTTTATATGTATGACATATTATTATACAGTTATCCCTTATTGTGCGGCCAATCTACAAAGCATTTTATTAACATTGCCACTTAAATCTTACTGTTTCTCAGTGAAATACGCACAACGGTATCTTTTATTTAATACTAGGGTAATTTTAATTGAAATTTTCAATTTGTCAATGTTTTTTGTGTTCTACTACTACTAGAAATGAAGTACATCTAAAAATATTTTGAAATTATTCAATATTTCTAAATGCTCTGATTTGTTTTTAATACGAAGATAATAAGTTGTTTGTTTTTTTTATTCGAAAGAAGTTTGAATTTTTTAACTGAATATTACCGATAAATTATTATTAGTCCCCGATACATCAAGGATTATTTTTCTACATATAGCGACTCTGTATATATTATATGTATAATTATTAAATATCTCTAATTTTAATTTGAAATTAATTTATTATTATTATCATTAAAATACCCGTTTCGAGATTTTAGATGTGTATTAATTATTATGGAGATTATTTTTCCACCTGGTAACACTGCCTGTCACGTGTCACTCGGTTCAATTATTATTTATAAAATATAACAATTTACGATTAAATACCTTCTATTGACGGAGACATGAAATGTGTTATAGATAATAGATGAATCTACATTAGTTGCCGGTCAAATAGGACTATTTTACTATTTCGAAAAAGTCCCACTTAATAGGTTAAATAATTATTGAAAATCAACATTTTTTTGACGTTTTTGATTTTTCTACATACAGCGACTCTGTATATATTATATGTATAATTTAATATTATTATCATTAAAATAGCCGTTTCGAGATTTTAGACATGTATTAATTGTAGTAAAATAATTACATGAAATATTATTCTGGTATCTGGTAACACTGATGGTTGAAAGACCCGTACATACATACACACACCGTAGACAATTAAATATATTATTTGATCAAATTAATTAAACCAAGATTGTCATATAGATTTCGCAGTGCGTTGTCGTAAATGTATTCAAGTATTATAATATTTAGTAGTTCAATAGTAGGTCAAGGGCGGAAATATGAGCCTCGTTCGTTATTCTTTGGTTAGACACATTATATTTTTAATATAAACATCGTCATTTTCACTGAGGATTCTTAATGAAATACGACAACAGTTTGTTTGACTTGCGGCCATGTTAGTTCACTCGGTCGATATGCGAGATCAGGTGATTGTGTTTGGCTGCCAAAGTTTTTCATATCACGAGGAAGACATTACAAACAGTTTACAATCAACAATGATCAACGAAAATACATACCTATGAGGAGTTATGTATTTCTTACTCTACATGGAACTATATTTGTTAAATTTACATATTATGATTTGTTTGGATGTAAAATTATGAAATTCAAAACGTCACAAACCGGTTGAAATGTTTCTAGAACATTTTAATCAATGTATAATAACTGGAAATACATACACCACTGTAAAACCACACATTTTTTAAAATATCAATAACATTACGCACGCACACGTAGATAAATTTGGATTGTTTATATTTTTCTCGCTCACAAAATAAATAAACAAAATAACGTGTTTCTGTTGTTGGAAATTAGTATGCGATTCAGTAAAATGTAACCTGTTTAGCAAAGGACGTGTCGTCCATATTTGATCAAATCTTTTATAAAATATACACAATAAAGGGAGACAAAATGAAATTAGTATATTTTTTAAAATTTATTACGTCAGATTGTACAATTATTAATATTATTCTTTTCGTCTCATTTAATTGCATGTATAAACAATGGGTGACAAGAATAAAAAAGTCTTCAATAATTATGACCAAACCTTTAAAAAATTATAGTCAAACAAAGTGTCTAATGTATTCGAGCTCTGCAACGATTTCCTTTATTATTTGATTTAAACTCTCTTTATATTTACACAAAACATTACATGATACACTTGTCATATATCAATTATTATATTCATGGGACAAATTATGATGCAATTTAAAAAAAATAGGAATATTATTATGTTAATATCCGAAATAAGACGTTTTAGGGTAATAAAGTAATAAAAATGTAAGTCGCGCAGTGCTCTACAATTGTTTGATTATAACAAAACAGTCTTCTAATACTATTTTTATTCATATCACAAATCCGAAAGGGTGCGATTAGCTGTTTAAATTGGGCACTGCAACGGTTACATTTTTATTATTTTACGTTTTGGTTATTTTATAATTCCTCCCATGAATATAAATTTTGATATATGAATTTAAATGAATGCTCTTATAAGCAACAGGTTAGAACAAACTATCAGTTTCAGTTTAACTGAACGTGTGTGGGTCCCCTTACGATATCGTTGTTAAAATGTTCGATTAGTTTTAATAACAATGAACTGACTTGGTTGTTAGTGAAATATTCGAGATAACTTCTGTTTACACGCAAATTCCGAGTTGTTCCCCCTTGAATAACAAACTTTTTTCAATGTCTGCCTACCAATCGATATTACATATTAAAATGCTAAGGGCGTTACTTATGGGGTACAAATAATACAACCCAGTGAGAAGCCAATGAATACGCCCCTTTGTTTTTAGACATGCGTAATAATGTCAACGTGTCTTTTATTCGGCGGCTTGTCATATTCGTCCGAATCTGGTTACACAAATCAATATATCAGCCTCAAGATGATCTGCTTTGCGAAATATTGACAAAAGCAAACAAGCGTAACTACGCCTTGTGACTGTGAGTGATGAAATGATGTACCGTTATGCGGAGATAAATGCCAGCACTGATTCCATTACATTATTGTTTTCATACTGTTCGTTTATAGAGATTAAGATTATAAGTCACCATTCGATAGGCTAAAAAATTCAAACATCTTCTGAATGAAAAAATAAACAACTTATTGCCGTCCTATTAAAAATCCAAACAGAACATCAAAAAACATTAACAAAATTTCAATTAAAATTACCCTAGTTATATCTATAATTGTTGAAAGTTTGTGTATGTTATATGTCTGTACGGATCCCTCAACCATCAGTGTTACCAGATGAAAGAATAATATTTTATTATAATTAATACATATCTAAAATCTCGAAACGGGTATTTTAATGATAATAATATTAAATTAATTTCCAAATAATATTACAAATATTTAATAAGGATAATTGAAATAACAGTATTTATTGGGAGACTCGCTTTTTAAATATTTTGTGATGATTGTTGTCATCATATGAAAACAGTATTAAATTATTTTATTTATAATTAACTTTGAAAATTCTGATAGGAAAATAAACAACTTTAAAGCAAAAATGAAATCAAAACTCAAAATAGAATCCTGTTAAAAAGCCAAATAGAATCCTCCTGTTAAAAAGCCAAATAGAACATAAAAAACATTAACAAATTGAAAATTTCAATTAAAATTACCCTAGTAATATGCATAATTTGGTTTACGGTTAAGTTTCAACACATTAAATGGGTTATTCTGATTTCGATAATACAGATTGCGAAACCTTGGACGAGCACGAGTCATTAACGAAAACAATAATTGATAATAACGTGTCGTGATAATATTTTATTAATTTAATTTGTCGGTGGTCATAGTGGCGACCTTCGTAACTTGTTGCATAAAATCACGTAACGCCAGTAAAAATATATTCCGGAAAGATCTGTCGGTAACATTTCTATGGTATTGTCTGTTGTATTTATAATACATTATAGAAATGTGTTTTGGCAGACGCCATCATCGTCGACGTCAACAAAGTGCTTCCAAAAGTGTGTTTTCTTTACGTAACACACGATCATAATTGAATTACAAATGCCTCGCTCTACCAAACACATCTACGATATTATCTATGTACCTACAGGTGCCTGTTTCTCCATCTTTCAGTATATGTGATTAATATTTACATTATTTGATGGTGTATGTGTGTTTATCAACATGTGTCACGTGGCAAACAAAACATTTAAACATAACCTAGTCATGGTTAATATTTACTAACAAATAACTGTCAATGTAGACTAGAGAGTCACCAAGAGGATGTATCATATTAAACACGTCATCGTCTAAAAAAACTATTGATAATAATATTTTGGTATTTAATGATAAAGATAATTGATTAAAATCAGTTTTTTAATATTTTGAAATAGAAGTTTTATGGCTTCGTTTCGATTACTGTGAAACATATAAACACTATTCTTATAATCAAATTCCTTTGGGATTGGCGTGGTCTGATGTGATTTACAATCTATTCCTGCCCTTACGCATTTGTATTATTAATTTTTTAGAGGACCACTAACCATATCTACTGTTTTTAGAGTAAATGTAAATTTTAGACACTCCTAAAGGGAATTAACTTGAATTTGATATGAGCTCAACAAAGAGTATTCTTTCTTTCCCCTGTTATTATGTGGTTGAAAAATTAATTTTTGTTGACGTTTTTTTTTTAATGAAAAAACACTGTTGCACCTGAATAATGCCATGCTTTAATTGAAAAAATTGTGCAAATACACTGAATTTGAACAAATGTATTATGACCATGTGTGATTTTTTTACGTAATATTAATAAATTAATGTATTTTAATTTTGTTAAATTATTTTTTCAGACTGCCTTATCCATATTCTTCCAAGAGGTAGCCATTCCAACGGGACCAGGGGGAATTGCTGCTCAACATTTTGGACAGGTAATAAAATAAATTTTATTGATCAAAAAGCAGTTGTAAATCAATTTGTTTTTATCAACAGCTGATGACTCCATGTAATACTCCTGCAACACCGCCAAACTTTCCCGATACACTTGCAGCATTCAGTCGAATGTCCACACATTCCAATACCACAAATGTAAGTGGAAGTCCAGGTGCAGCAATTTCATCTCCCTTGTCTTCGGCATCATCTCCAATGATACCGCCGCACTGTGGAAGCACTCCACCGGATGGTCGTCAAAGGCAACCTACAGCTTGCATGCAATTCCCTGCAATGGTAATAATTAATATAAATTAAAATGTGATTCCGAGCACTGCAGCCGACTATCTTCAATATTAAATAGTAGTGTTGTTTACTGGAACTCTCGGAAACACGCCTTTATCGCAGTATGTACACTTTATTAATGAATTATTATTCATTTTCAGGTCGATGGACAGAAGTGTATGCCGAGATAAATTTGCTGACCAAATAATGATCCTTTCAACTTTATTTATATCTGGAAAAACTAAGAAAACGTATCAACATTTATTGACGAAAAATTTCTATGATGAGAATGATTGAAATGCCTACAGAAGCTTTTCATATCAGACTCGTCACAGAATTTGATTGACTTTATCTAGATGTCTATATTCATCTTTTTGTTTGCGGAACCACGACATTTGTTATCGAGTGATTTGTTTTATTGAAAAACTTTGCAGGTCGTTTATTGCATTTCTAGAATTGAAGAAAAAAGTCAAATGGATACTGCGACGTTGTGTATACTATTTCAGGAAATATTGTCACTTTCATAAAAGTCGGTCTCATGTGATATGATATAATTTTCTCCTATTAATGTAAGCTTTATTCTGTTTTTGTGATTTTCAACCATAATTCTTTTTGCGATGTATCGAGTTTGTTATTAGTAATTTTTTTTTTGTATTCATCTTGGATAATCGACATTCTTCATACTGTACATATCTAACAATTATTATTGTTGTATCGCACTTGTTCTACATCTTCAATGTTTTACATTATAAGAACATTTGGGGGAAGATAAGAACATTCACATGTCCGGTTCTGTGATGAGAGATGTGTGAGGGATTGGAAAAATTCAATGTCCCTAATGGAATTTATAAGTAGGTAGTTTAAAAAATTCTGTGATGTGATGGATAATTCTTTAAGAAGTATATTTGTGTTACTTTGAATGAATGAGGATTTTTTTTTTTAGTTTCGATTGAATGTTTATATTTGCACTTTCAGTTTGATTTGTTTTTCTCTGAAGGTAAATATGTATCCAAATATTTCTGTATGAGTTGTATCGCCTGCAAATAATTTTTTAATGGATTAAGAACACCATTTGATCTATCGTAATGTTTAATTATTAACTTTAATGTTTAGTAAACATTCAATAGTCTAAGAGTGCATTTCTTGTACCATAAAATATTTTGCAGAGCTATACGGAATTAGAAGAAATGTGACCGTTAAATATCAACTTTAGTTCCTAAAGTTTGTTTGTATCGGTGACGATTATAGATTTTAATTTATATATTGTTTTTTTTTTTAATGATCAGATTACAATGCAAATCTTTAGAAAAATCTTACATTCACTTCTTTATAAAGCTTTAGTCAAAGAGGGAACTCCACTCGTATTATTTTAGTACAAATATGAATTGTGTGTGTGACATCTTTCATTTGGATTTGATTAGTTGATCTCTTCATATTGTATGTTTAAAATGAGAGCTTACCCTTTTATTTAAGTGAGAAGATAAATCTTTTTTTTTTTGTTTTGACATATGAGAATATTTCCGTATTTGATGTGATCCCAAAAAATATTCAGTACATACTAATTCAAAACTTGTATACTACTATCTTTATTAAATAAGTGAATGTTTAAAAAAAGTACCTGTGCGTGCTGTCTCATAGATTAATCATTGTTAAACGAGAGTTTGTAACACTCTTATCATTGTAAATATGTTAACCGTAGTCATGGATTCATTATGTATTTTCTTTTTATATTGATTTCATATTATGCGGATGGCGATTGCCTCGCTACGTTTCAATCGTATAGCTTATTATTATGTAATTGATAAAACGGAAACCAAATTAGCTTCAATATTTTATAATTTCAACTCTTTTTAGTTTTATGTACAATACACTCAAAGGCTAATAGTGTTTAAGATTGAATAAAATTATCAAAACACAACATTTCTTCTATTTATTTCCATAGTGTTTTCGAATTTTGATACAAGCTGCTGAAGTCAAGGAAATCACACTATTTTATGTTTTGAAAAATATTATTCAAAATATAAATGCACTAGCATCGATAGCAAGAGATTCTAAAGAGGATACTATCAATTGGTGCATCCATTAATTCATGCCTACTTTGACCAACGTGATATAAACATTCATAATATTCTGTATCCTTAGCTTTAAAATAGGACTTATTACATGAATAATTCATTTAATGTTATAAAGTTTATGGAATATTTAAGTTCAATTTGAAAAGAAAGGAAAACGACTCAAGTGTGTCATTATTTTCACCGCTTTAAAGGAACAATAGGTTTGTATAAAATAAAAACGTGTAGGTTTTGATTTTAAAACTCTGAATAATTCATTTTTATTATATAAAAACATTCAAAACATTAGAAATGTGCAATAATTTTAAAACAATTGAATATTGAATTGGTTACACACGATTTCCTAATACCTTATTATCGCTTGTTTTTTAAAACATTTATGATCAAAATTCATAATTACATTTTTTTAATTGCATGACATATTATGCATGCATACATTACTTTATTAATTTTCGTTTGACCGTGGAATTATATTCAAACGACTTTATTCAGGTCGTGCTAATACGTATTAGTAGTGTACACCAATACTACCAGCACGATTCGCTAACACACAGTTTTTATTATACTATTCTATTGAATATGGCCCAAAGATACTAAAATGACGTTTGTTGAAATTATATGAATTATGTATTTGTTTCACAAGTATAAAAAGTGTGAACGTGGAGTTTTGGATATTTTGGTAAAGGCAACACTATTGTAATGAATTACGGACGTGTTTATTCGGTTGGCAGCACTTGTCAATATGAGCTGTCAGTTTGAGAGGAAACAGTTGACAGTGAATATGCTCGAGGGACAAGGCGCCGTGACGCAGGCCTTACTAGGCACACTCTTCACATGGGCCATGACGGCGGCCGGGGCCTCCCTCGTGATCATCATCAGGGGCAACCAGGTACTCTATACTTTATACTTTAACATTCTTCATTTACTTGCTGTGAGTGGGTAAACTAGACCCTACTATATTTATTTACTTTACTGGCTACAAAAAATACATCTACAGATCTCAATTATTACTTAAAAAAATATACTTAATCCCTTACTGCATGAGATCTTCGATTTTTTTTATATTGATATAATGTTATGAATATTGAATGGTAAGGCGCGGGAAAAATAAGTAAATCATTATTTCCGATTTTCTTGAGAACAAAAAGTTTTGGCCAGATCTGAACCTCTATGCAGTAAAACGGGGCGTTGTTACTGGAGACGGCCGTGGGTTAACAACTACCAGATATTTATTCAATAAGTTCATTGTGCTTTAATTTGTTTTCAAAAACTTCTGAGTAGATTCTTAAAGTAGAATATTTTTACTATCAACTTTAACTTAATCTACTAAAGTTTTCTTTCCACATTTTATTTGCCAATACATTTTCTTTGACTTTATACAGAAAATTCCTTATTTTCTTCTTCTTAATATTAATTGGTAATAAAAGTTGCTTTTTAAATACATACTATGCATTAAAGATGATAAGAAATAAGCTACTTTAGAAATATGTTAAGTTATTTTTCCAGCTAGTTAAAAATCCATTAATGTTTGTACAATGTCTTTATCTCTTTAAGGAAGACGTATTTTGTTTTTATTTATGTAAACAGTCGAAATTTTAATATGATAATCAACAAATTACAGTATGATAGATTTCGCCACTGGGATAAAAATCTCGGAATCTGCATAAAGTTTTTACGCTATTAATCGATTTTTCCATTTTAACTAGACAAATTAACTCACTAAATAAAACTTTCATCATGCCAAGCAGTGATAATTTGTGTACACTAGTTTTGTCTTCAAGAAACTCTGGATACAATTTCATATTTCTTTGATTAATGAATTTAGCTCATACTAAGTATTCTGTATTATCAGTTAAATAATTTATGAACATTATGATTTTTGATTCATATTAAGTCATATTCTGTGAAAACAATTTTTGCGGATAATGGTTTTGACTATATTGAAATATTATTTATATTTCAGCGAAAACTGCTTGATTCATCCCTTGGATTTGCAGCCGGTGTGATGACAGCAGCATCATATTGGTCTCTACTATCTCCGGCAATAGATCACGCTAAAGATTCTGGAGTCTATGGTGAAAATGGAGAGTGGGCCTTTGTGCCAGTGGCATGTGGATTTTTACTTGGAGCGCTATTCGTTTACGGAACAGACATATTTATTGACTACCTAGGAATTAATTCTACTAATATGATGTTGGGTGAATATAAATGATTTGTTTTTCTTTTAAAAATATTTCTCCTTGTAAATTGTACAATAAATTGCACTGATTACATTTTGCTTATTATAAATACAAATAATGCAAACTGATAACATATAATGTTTGTATTAACCTCGTTAAAAGTTGGTCACGTTAATGAATGTGAATAATTTCAATTTTTCTTTTTATTTTTTATTATTTTTACTTATAGGATTATATATCAATAATATTTTAAGTAAACCTACATAGTTAAAAAAGAAATATCATGCTCAACATTGTTGATTGGCGTGAAATCAAGATTATACCTCAATTTTTATCATATCATTGCGTGATATCTTTCCGGTATATCCATGATCTTGGTTAATTCATCGAATTTATTGTGAATGTTTGTTTTTGTTATCAGAAAGTGTTTTAAAGGCCTGCATTTTGAAATTATTTTTTTTGTTTTTGTTTATCATTCACCTACAAAGTTTTTTCAACTCTGGTGAAGAATATTTTTAATACTAATGACCTTTTATAACTTATTAATTTTTGTCAAAGTTTATTTTTTAGCCATGACGAAAACAAATACAGCTTTATCAAACAAAGTTGATGATGAAAATGATGAGATGCCCGATGGTAGAAGAATGTCGAATGCTAACCCAATTAGTGTAGTTACTGTTGACCACAATGATGAAAGTTTTAGTGATTGCATCAATAATCAACACTCGGGTATAAGAAACAGTAGACAGAGAACTCCTCAATCCCAAAGATGTGAAGACTCATTACAGGTATTTTGAAATCTACTCCTTGTCATAATACTGGAAATTAATAAAATCAATGATGAAAAGTGTGTATAACCGTCTTGTGGCCGAGTGTTTAGTGTAACGAATTCGTGAGTGAAGAGTCCCGGGTTCGATTCACGGCACCGGAGTCACTTGGTAGATCTAGCTTAGCAAACTAGATCTTAAGTACTCATTGCTGTGTGGTGGCCTGGGAAACCATCTCTACTATATTCTCCCGTAAAGGCCAAGGTGGCCTGGCCAACCCCTTATAAAGGGACTCCCGTCAATAGGGAAGGCATCATGGTATTTAAATTTAAATGATGAAAAGTAAAATATTCACAGTACAGATGAGGCTAGAAATTTATTAGTGACATAGTTTGACTATTAAAAATATTTAGTGAATGAATTATTTACAAATTATTAAATAAATCAAAATGCCACTAAAATTGTGATAATGCCGTTTAAAGCTTTTCATTTTTGCCACCATCATTATTTATTAGTAACAATATTTTCATTGATATTGAATTAATGTTTTCAGCAAACATATGATGGTCCCAGTGAACTTACAGACAGGGCAATGGAACAGCGGCAATCACAGTGGAAACGAATCATGCTTCTTGTTATTGCCATTACAGTTCATAATATACCGGAAGGGCTCGCTGTGGGGGTTGGATTTGGCGCCATAAATTCATCAGAGAAGGCAACTTTTGAAAATGCAAGGTATGTGCAACACTTTTACCTAATTCAAATAAAATTGACATGATTTCCATCCATTTTGTTTATTATCGGAACGACACAGTGATTTTACATATAATCCAAGAAACTTAGATATCAATGTTTTATCAGGTTACAATTCATCTTTACTTAAAACATAAAGATAGTGGCAGTAATTTGTAGTTTGAAATTTATTAGCATTAAATATCTTTGAGAAAGATTTAGGTTATCATTTTCAAGATTTATTTTTTATAATGTAATAAAATATAGTGGAAATTGTATTCGAAAATTTGCTTAGTTGCAGATGATTATTTTATGTTTACAATATATGACCTCAAGAGATTCAATATCAAATTATCTCATTTTTATCACATTTTTTTATAAAGGCTGATCAAACAAGTCACATTTAAATATTGAAGGCACTCGAAAAATCACATGAAGCTCATATAATTGTAATCTTAAAAATTTTATATGTATTCTAAACTCCATGTTGGTTCTCTTCTCTTTTACACAAAATAATAATGTGTTTTTCGATTTAAGTTTACTCATTAAATAGTCGAAATGTTAACAACTTCCTAAAATGTAATTGATCCCAAATTGATTGTTTGTCTGCTCCATTGTCGGTAATGCTTTAATGGTTATGGAATATATGCCTCTGTTTTTGTATGAAGTTGACATTGTACACTTATGATGAGACAAATAGGTGGTCAATGTTTTGAGTAGTTTTCTGTTATGTATTTATTCAAACTTATAACTTTAACTATCATATGGAATTCCGGGATAATAAAATGCATGGTTTGTTCTAGACTACTTTTTCTAATAAGTTATAAAATGTATGGGTGATTAACACATAAACATATCAACGAATAATTCGGCCATAATCGATTGTATCACAACAGAAGCTTATTTATAATTTATAAAGATACTAGAGTACTTAGTTGAAATTATAAATTTTATTAAGTTATATATTGAGTTTTGTTTTATAGTTTTTTAATCAGAAGATTTTTTAATTTTATAAAATTCTTCCTGATAAATACTGTTTTTATAGAGAATTTATAAAGATATGTGGATATCACAATAGTGAAACGACAGTCCACTTGAAGTTGAAAAATATTTGTTTTCTTCTCCCCTTGTACACAATTAATTTGTAGATAATGCCATGACCAGGAGTCGTCGATTTTTTTATTTATTTTTGGTGTAGTATCGAATTGATAGTAATTTATCGTGTTTTTTTTATCATTGGGTAATGATGACGCGATGTTTAAGATATGTGTCCCAGAGTGTGCCCCCGCATTTATCGTTCTGTATGGTGAATGGAGGTCGATTCTAAACTATTTGAATATGAATACGGCGACCACCTGGACGTATTAATTGGTATAAGGTGGAGTATTGCAAGGCAAGGCAAGGCTCTCAGTACAAGGGCGAGCACTTAGTTATTAAATTATGAGGCGGGGGCGAGACGCGGTGGTCTCAGTGCCAATATTACATGCTGTAGCTTTACAGTTAACCCGTCACTCTCAGGTGGTCTCCTCAGGGTTGGCACCGTCACTTCATTACAAACAACGACTAGACAATAAATTTATCAGCTTCGAGAATCATTCACCGAAAGGTAGCTTATCGCCGTATTTCTAAAAATGAAAATATGTAGCTGCTGCATTTGCCAACTCGAATTATATCTCCACCAGTCTTATCAGCAAACACTCCTCGATGTTTAGATTAAATGTTTATGGGAATGGTAAATAACAGAATATGTACTCATATTTATTATATTTCCAAGAATTCAAATATGCACTTTTTAAACCAATGCATTTTTTTTTCAAGTGAGTTATAAAAATACACGTTTATAAATCGCCAATCGCTTTGCTTTTAGTAATGGATTCCCAGGATATGTCACCATAAACGTAATTACTTAGCTACACTTATGCTCGGTTTTTTTATTAGTTAATGCCTCGTGTGAGCCTCGAGCGAGGCACTAATTAACAAAAAACTGATCAAGTACAACAAAGTAACTCTATTACCGTCTTTACGGTAAAAATTAACGGCGACGCACGCCTAGGAATCCCAAGCTTTACACACTACCAATATTCCATAATATTTTAGACGAAAAAAATTATTTTAAATTAAGCATAGAGTTCAAGGTATCTTAAAAACTAATATTATATCATATTGCTTGCTTTGTATAGAATCACTTACATGTTAGTAGTCGAAAGTATAATGAGTGTGCGTGCGGTGCGTATGCGTGTACACCAAAACTACCAAGCTCTAGTCTATTTGTACACACACAATCTAACACGTCTCACTAATCCACTCTTATATTGAATACGGCCCTTAGACTCATAAAAATAAAATATTTGTAGAAATTACTTTAGTTACTTTTAATATATCTTTAATATGGAATTCCATCCAGAAGTCAACAATAACTTACCATAAATCTTAAGATACATCTTCGCAATTCGCGATTTTTTGTCTTCTTCCTCTACATTTAATAAATAAACAAATTTTAGTTCTGTATGGTAAGGTTTTTATTCATCTATATTTTCAGTTTTTATCCCCTTCTGAATGTAATTTTTTATATGAAACTCATTTAAAATATTCTATTTGTACTCAATTTGAAAAGTTAATTATCTTTTTAAATGTGCCTTCATATTTTACATTTTTTTAATCACAAAATAATACCCCTGCTTTGCAGCAAGCAATAATGGCGTTGATTTGTGGTTAGTAAAATTAAATATACTGTTGATTTAACTAAAAAAATATAGACGAAACTATGTAAGCTTTGGGTTGTTTTGTTGATACATTATGTATACAATTTTTTAATTGGTTAATATAATATTAATGTCCAACCCTGATTTATTGACTCTTGTGGCAAATATCCTGGTAGGCTTCGTCCGCCTCTCTTCGTCTTCCTTTTAGCTTAATCAATCAACGAGTGAAGCATTAATTTTACGAAGAAATCTCCTTTTGCATTCTGAAACACGTGCCCATCTACAATTACGTCGCCAATAGTTCGAAGATCAACACCAACATCTTAATCATTGACACTTTGATGATAATTTCAAAATAAATTACAATTAAACACATAATATTGACTGTACAACTCTTCAACGTGTGGTGGTCTTTTAATTATCAGTTTCATTACTATTGAAATGCATGAATTCCTTTGTCTGTCTTCTTGTACCGTTTCTGTTCTGTCCGAGTTCATGAATTTAAAATATCTTTCCTTGTCTCTGCCACGCGATCCAACTACATATTATAATCGTATTATTTAAGAATAGGGGTCATAAGTTAAAAAAAAAATGTTTTCTTTGTAGTATAGGGGTTCATCCATTATCGACGTTTTTTTTTGCTCACCTGAGGGTAATTTTTCAATCAATTTTGCGACACGGTTATTATTTATATTTACATACTTTGTTTTCATATTGATTCATTGGTAATTAATAAAAAAAATTTGGGGTTGTATTTTCTCCCATTTGATTTCAGGGTTGACCCTATTCAATTTAGAAAATTCATTCATTTGGTAATAAAAAAATATATAAAGTATTGTGAAATTTTTAACATAAAAAAATCATAACCCCTCTAATACTTGGGATGATTTTTTTCTATTGTTTATTTAAACAGGCATAAGTTCTTCCATTTAGTAGAAATCTTGTATATTTTATTCTTAATCAAATACCACGCCATTATATTATTTATGTTAATTACAATAACTACAAATTTAAGGTTTTTCGAGGAAATAAGTAAACAAATATTATTCAACTTGAAATGTTACTGTTTTTTTATTTTAATATATTCTTAAATGACTGAATATTTTGATGCAAACATTTAGGTTTGGCTCTTATTAAGGGTCCGGCAAAAAAGAACGCGAAATCCATTCGCAGCGAACTGTTAACGGGTGAAAATACATATAATATATACAATTGTCTAAGTGTGTGTGTATGTTATATGTCTGTATTTCTGTACGGGTCTTTCCCTCAACCATCCTTATGTAAAAAAATTCAAAATTCTTTCGAATGAAAAAACAAACTTATTATCTCGTATTAAAAGCAAAGCAGAGCCGCCTTGTGGCCCAGTGGTTAGTGTAACGGATTCGTGAGTGAAGACTCCCGGGTTCGATTCACGGCACCGGAGTCACTTGGTAGATCTAGCTTAGCAAACTAGATCTTAAGTACTCATTGCTGTGTGGTGGCCTGGGAAACCATCTCTACTATATTCTCCCGTAAAGGCCAAGGTGGCCTGGCCAACCCCTTATAAAGGGACTCCCGTCAATAGGGAAGGTGTCACGATAAAAAAAAAGCAAAGCAGAGTAAAAACAATATCGACTGAAAATATTAAATAAATAAAAAATATTTTTAGATGTATTTAATTTCATAATGCATAATAATTCCACATTTTTATACTTTTAAATAAAAAAAATCTTCTAATCGATAAAAATAAAACTTTAAAGCAAAAATGAAATCAAAACTCAAATATAAACGTCCTATTAAAAAAACAAGCAGAATGTAAAAAAATATTGAAAATTCACCAATTTAAAATTACCTTAGTTTATACATAGTTTGGCCGGGCATTAAATGTGCACATTCATTAATAATAGCTTTTATTAAATTATGCGTTTTCATGGAATGTATTTTAAATAAGCTTCTGATATAGTTTCCCATCGAATTGTTCTCAGCCTCTTGTGAATAGTATCGTCCAGTGTAAAATTGTACATCAAGTATTTAATTTCACGATAATGATACATATAATATATTTTTAAATATTTCAAGTGCTCTCGAACCACTGGTTGTGGTCGTTTATTTGCGGAATTCCATTGATGATTCCGCCATGTCTGGTGTTGAAGTGGGCCGCGAGTTGAAGCGCCACGCGAAACCTTTTAAGTTACACCAAGAGCCTCCATCACGTACAGCTTTATCCACCATGCCAATCTGAACAACCTCGCAAACACTCCTCAGGTCCAAATTACCAATAATATTGTTCTTATTCTAATTGCCACATACGAACCTTTGGCCAATATAATTTGTGCGACCATACCAATGTAAACTATTTGTTGAGACCTGTTGTTAAGGTACTATACATTTTTGAGAATATGTACATGTACATTTTTAGTTAGTGATATATTCAACCATTACAGAGGCTACCTTTAGGGTGGCTATGCCCGACTAATTTTTAATCCAGGACATCTGGATCGAGGGGATTTTTTTAATATACACATATTATTCATAAAATCCCACCGCAATAGCCGATTGTATTATTATTCTTTTTATTACACACGATTTTAATTTATTTTTTATTTTAATGATCATTTACATATTATTGAATATTGTATCTTACTGCAGTACCACTAGAGCTATGGAAGTTATGATAACGCAGCAAATCTTTGCAGATTGTGTAACTCCAAGATACATATTTAATTGTTAGATTTTAGTGCAATATAATGGAAATTTTAATGCAAAACAATTGGAAATATTGAAGAAAATTTTTTACCATGATTTGGATTTCCATGCCTCCGTTTAAACTCAATGAAAATCGGTTTCCTAAAATATATGTTTAAACAAAAATGAATAATGATTTTAAAAAAATATAAATAGTCAAGTCCACGTCTTTGCAAAGAAAAAGTAAAGGCCTGCTTTTACGTTTACTTTTTCAGAAATAAATGTGGTACTCTTATCTTCGTTATCTTGATCTGTCGTCATTTGAAGTATTATACATAGCTTTAATTGGCTAGGTTTTTTTGTAAGGTTAATTATGGCCTAAAATGATATGGGTTTTAAAAGTTAACGTTGTGCATTTGACATTTTAGAAAACTTGTAAATATAGTTATATTTGATGTGCAACAGCTAGAAACAAAGAAGGTAGAGCATGAGGAATTCAATGGTCAGGTAACTCATTGCAATAACCAGTCGCTAAGACCCTCCGTTTGACGGTTCAAATGGCCTATTGTGCGAAACTATGGAACTCTAACTTAACATCTCTGCATTCATTCTATTCATAGAACAGATGATCACTTATCATCCGATCAAGGTGAGGAAATTGATTAAAATTACAATTGAATAACATTCGAAACGTGTTTAAGTGCACCGAGGCAGTACGACGATTATAAATATTATCCAATCTAATTTACATACTCACTATGAATTTATTCAGTACGTTTACCCTAAATAAATTACTTGATAAAGGATTCCAGCGTTGGAAGAATCAGAGAACAATTTTGATTAGTTAGTTGACATCCAATACGTGGTGGAATTTCATTTTTTTAAATTTATTTATTAACGCCTCGAGGAGCTTTTATTGTTATTTTTTTAGAGAGGGTCTTTTTGAAGGGGGTTTTTTTATACACAACAACGTGTTATTAGTAGATCACCGACAGAGCGGCTCTGCCCGACTTAATAATCGCCTCGGTATTTACCTTACAATCCAGGAAATCAGAGTAAACCTGGATCAAAACGATCGCTCGGGATTTTATTAATATTATTCCCGATCTCCCAGTCGTAATAACCGATCAAATCAATTTAAAAATTCTTGACTTGAGTGGGATTTGAACCCATGTCCACAGTATTTGTAGCCACGCTTCTTATCTCCTGAGCTATTACGCTGGTATTGCAAAAATTAATTTAAAGTGTGCTTTTATAACATCAATAAACTGGAGTTTTTCATTACAATGTAAATTAAATCTATTAGCAGTTTTCGTATTTTTATTATCAAAAGAGATGAAACTTCCGATTTCGATTTTAATGATAATTTAAATACATTTCTATGTGTTTTTTGTTGGTTTACTATTATTCCTATATTTTTTACAATAAATTGGTCTCTCATGATAATTATTATAAAAATGTCTAAATATGTATATGTATATTTTTACTATCTCGACATCTAATTATTATACAAAGATGAAAGTTCTTTTAATATATTATTTTAAAGAGAATGGATTGCAAAAGTAGTATTCGACTATTCGATGAATTGTACTAAATTTTACTTTACATATAATTATTTATATAAAATATTAGCAGTTATCAAATTAAATCATTTCTCATATATCCATAAGGATATTGAATACTTGAATACCAGACTGAATTGCCGATTTTTCTATCTACTATAAAATATTGAATATTTTGTTGGTATTCGAATCTGGTCCTGTTGTGTACTAATGGTGCAAGGATTCGCTATCGAGAAGTTTCAACGTGTTAACACCCAGTATAATAATAATATTCCACAACCGGTCACCATCTTCTATATAAGAGCAAATATGCCGCACACACTCCTTACTGAATACTGCAATGTATAAGAATATTTAAATAAAATATTTATGTAAAATAAAACTGGTTAGATCTAGGCCTAAAAGTTGGGTTGTACATGATTTTCACTTTAAATTTAAGCGAATAGTCGCGCCAGACGACACTATTTGTGGAGCTTAGGTTGATTTTGAAAGTAAAATATTAATAAAACAATAACGGCCGGATTTTTAAATAATAAGAATATGTATAAAAATAAAAAAAACGGTAAAATAAAATTATAAAATGTATTACTAAAAATACTAATAATATAAAACTCACAATTCAATTGACCGGATTTGGAATAGAGCATGTTTGATAAAAAAATTGGAATTGGATACTAGGGGGTACTAAAATATTTTGGAATAGTATACTTTTTATTTTAACGCTGATTAGGATAACTTAGGACGAATTTTAATAGTTTTGATATGATATTGTATTATTTGTTCCCCACTTTATATCTGTATACTAATTTTTTTTAAAGTGGAATAGGCTAACATTGATCCCAAGCTTCACATTTTACAGTTTCTTCATAAAGCTCTAAACTCTTGAATTTAATGCCGATGTTTAGATTGAAGCTATTCAAGTGCACCTGATATTAGCCGAAGCGACGAGTTCATCCAACACCACCGATATGAATGCCTCACAACTGGATGTATAAATATCACGATGGCGGATATGTCCGTGGAGTCTGAGGGCTAGATTCTTCAAGTCGTGCTAAATTGTGTGCTACGTGGCAGGAGATTGTACGAATCTTGTGTCATATACAAATATTCCGTATCTTCAGCGCGTGACAAGGCTATTGCCGAACGGTTCCGATTTGTGTATCGCAAGCATTCAAGAGAACTTGGATAGAGGCGACTCGAGCCGAAGCGACGCGTTCGGCACGAAACTGGAATGGAGGGGGAAATATAACACTTGCACAAGATTTAACTATAACACCTGGATATCGGCGAGCTAGGATTTGACAGTTGGTAGCACGAGCTACATATTGAAGAAACGAATTTGGTGCGTAAATCGCCGAGTGATGCTAGCTCGAGATTTAACACGGCTTGAAGAAACAAGCCCTGAGTGAGATGATTGGTCCAAAAAGGAATCCTTCTGCGTTCATGTTCCGTGCTCCTTCCGATCGCTCTTGTTGGGCCTTCTAATATCGGTGGTGGCGAGTTCATCACGAAATGTCACTCGAATGGAGGAAGAAAATATAGTACGAGTTTTGCTTTAGGTTTAGCTATAAATCTCTGATATCGCCGAGTCATTTGACAGTTTGTAATCTTGGAAAAAAACGCATTTTGCGCGTAAATCGCCGAGTGATAAACCGGCCCTATGTAACAATCCGTCACCCAACACATCTCGGTCCTTCGAGCCGTATCACATTTAAGCTATGCCTATTTGTAAAAATGATCTGATTATTTAGCCTTCGTCCAAAACCAGGTGAAACATATTTTAAATGTTAATACGTGCAGTAATCGATATAATACAATAACCCTCATAATTGTATTGCAAAAGGTCGAGCTTCCCGTATAGTGTGGTTATTGTATTGTATCCGTATCATTAATCGACATGCAGTATTATTGACCCATCGTACTTATATTAACCATCATAACCGATAAAGTGTTCTCATACAATGTTGCACTGAACAGGATAGGTACCTACACTACTCTCTTTTCATACACGTGCCCGTTTAACCGAGTGTCTGTTATTTCACACACGGCCGACTTGTTGATAAACAAAAAAATAAACAACTTGAGCTGATTATTAACTATTGAGCAAATTTCACATTGTATCGTGCAGCTGTTCATTTTGATAGTCTTCGTGTTGTAGTTATAATGCAGTCGGCGTATGGTTAAGTTAAGTAAAGGGTGAAGAATACAACGTAGCGGCGCTGACTGACTAAGTACATTACTACTAGTATGACTATGACTATAGGTCTCTATACATCCGATGGATATGACTCTCTCTCTGTGAGCCGCCTGGTGTTTTGGTCATAAACTCGTAATCGGGTACCTCCATCTCTGCGTGCTTGCTTCACGAAACGTTTTCAATGCGCCTATTATCAGCCCTTCTCAAACTAGAGCCCTTTATATCTTGTAAATATAAAGTTTGTTAGACTATTTTAAGATCAAATCGTAGAAATAGGAGATTTAGCAGCAATATCCATAATCCTCTAGGTTTACTTTGATAGTTCGTAAGACTTGGTGCAAATTACAATAATAGCAGGCCATACAGCTGAATGTAGAATTATCAAGATGGCGGACCAAGCAGATGAGTTTGACTGACGCAACACTATAATCAAGGTGATTTGAACAACAGTAATGCAGAGCGTTCTATCGAGAATTCACACGAACTGACATTTAGCGCGCTTGAAAAATTAGTGTTGTCTCATTCAGACTCGTCTACTTGTTCCGACATCTTGATATTTATATATGCAGGCCTGCTATATCGGTGTTATTGGTCTATCACACATCGCATTCTTTAGTAAAGTTTTAATAATCGGAATAAACGTGGGTTATAGCAGCTGTCAAATTTCTGTCCTTAAACCAAAAAATATATACTAAATTTAAAAAATGCATACTTACGCTTTATATTTATTCAAATACATACAGTTTATTTTATGTATTTTAACGCGTTTTCTAAAAATATCTGCAAAATCAACATCAATATTTAAAAAAAGATATTAAAACAAGTAGGTACCATTTGTCTCGTTAGATACGTTAGCTTTTTAAATTCGACGGTAATTTTGAATCCCTCACAATCTTCATGTCTCGATTGTTCATTTTTCGGATTTTATACTTTATTTTATCAAATATTATGTAATCTCTCTTTAAATAAACTTCTCGAAACCCCTTATTTACCTATACAGGGTGGACTTGAATTAACTGAGAATATTTTAGGGGATGGTAGGATATCGCAAATATAAGCGAAAAAAATATTTTTATTATCAATTAAAAATATTATACTCTTCCACCCCCTAAAATATTTTCAGTTAATTCAAATCCTCCCTGTCTATTCTAGGATTTACAATCGTCATGTCTCGATTGATCATTTCTCGTGTGCCATATTTCGGATTATATAAAGTTTATTTTGATTCATTAAGATTATTAAATATGATATTATCTATCTTTGAATTTCCCTCTTCTCGACAAACCCTATTTAATTTTATATTATATAATTTGGTTTAAATGATAACCAAATTATATAATAAATTATACTCTTAATTTTGACTTGATTTAAATATTCTCGCCGCCTTGTGGCCCAGTGGTTAGTGTAACGGATTCGTGAGTAAAGACTCCCGGGAATGTATTAACTAATAAATAATAGAAATGTATAATATACATGTATTAATAATGATTTCTAATTAATTTAGTTTGTACAAGTTTATATGGAGCGGGGCACTGCGCTACAGTCAGAGTACAGCGCAGTACAGCCTCTCCACCCTATCTAACTCGAAAACAGTGGGGTTTATCAAAAATGTTTTCAAACAAAATTTGTCACAAATTTGATTGTCTACAATATTTTACTAGATGTCAACATCATTGGAATAATAGAAACTGAGATATTCGTGATTTTTTTGACCTTTGACCTTGTATAACTTCCAAACCCGTCACCTTATTTCATTCGATTTTTCAGACCACCCTTAGAATATCAAAATAAAAGTGTATTCAAAATTACAGCTTCTAAGCTGAAATTCCGAGGCTTGGCCCTTTTTCTTCCTAATTTTACTGAGCTAATAGGGAAGGCGTCACGGTATAAATATTCTTATTAAAATAATGATAATGTTTTGTATTTTTTACTTTTACCACCTACCACCCCTCTTGTTAAGTTATGCATGCATATATTTATTTATTATAAAATATTTTGATGTTTTGTGGAGTGGGTGTTGTTATTGGTCACGTTATTCAGTGGTAGCAAACGAAATGTACCCAGCAGCCACCCACCGCTGTGCATCTACCCACATAGAGGTCGCCAACCATGTACGCAATTTACAATACATTTCATTAATATTAGCATTAATAATCACATCATTGTTCAATAAAACCTTAATCATTAATTAAATGTTGTTTGCAACATTGTCTCAAATGATATTGATTCGTACTAATTATATAAAGCCATATTCTTCACTGGCTTTCACTCTCCATATTGATGAAATTTTCACCGGATGTCGGTCGATCCTTTTTGAACAAGGAAGTTCCTCCCTTATAAAGGATCATAATTATCCAAGTACTCAATTCATGCCGCCATCGCATCGCCTTTACCTTCGAATTACGCAACATGTTTTACCTGTATAC
>JAGTTH010002223.1:0-22661 GCA_022606485.1 Agraylea sexmaculata
CGAAGATTATCAAACTAGCATAATAATAAACTGTGGTCATTACATGAAAACCATTCTCAATATATCAAGTTCAATTAAAAACACGTTGTATATAATATTTATTTAGTATTATTTGCTGGGGGATTTAATTGACTAACATTCAAAGTAATTAACTTGCTATTTAAATAGAAACGATAATACTATTAATACGGCTATAGTTTTTATATAAATATTGAATAGCTATCGATAATATTAATGCTAATTGATAAACTAATCGATAATAAGCCAGGGTATTGTTCAATTATAGTAGAGTAAATTGCATTTTTAAACAAACACATGCATTTAATACGAGATTAGGATTTAACGGTCGTTTTTATTTTAATTAAATAATTTATTCGCATTCTTGGCACAAATTAAAATCTGATGTGACATTCTTATCTTAAGTAGTTTATTTCTGCTCTTACAATAAAGTGAAGCAGACAACAACACTATAATTAAACTATTAATAAATTGTCGCTTTTAATTGAAAAATTATGCGTGTGTTTAATCTCTAAAATAATTACGAGAATTAGAGCAAACAACGCATAAATTAAATTAATAGTCAAGCAACGAGACAAAAATATAAAAGTCAGCAATCCAATAAGTTATTTTGTCTCCTGCTAGTTTTATGGCTCTTATTAAATACTCGTCAGAATAATGGTTATTTAACAGTTCAGTAGACGTCGTGTGCATTTTGGTCATTCTTTCATTTGATTTTAATCAATTGTCATGTAAAGATTCACTATTGTATGTTTCATCGCCATATTTTTTGGAATATATTAAGATTAAATACATTCTTTTATTATCTATTCAGGAAGACTTTGTTATATGGCAACACCATCGCAAAAAAGGGCCAAAAAAATTTATGTATTATCATATTTATTTTTTTATTTATTTATTTACGCTCCGAAGAGCTTTTTTTTATTTTTAGAAAGGGTCTTTTTGAGAGGGTTTTTTATACACAACAACGTGATAATTTGTCTGTCGGTGTTCTTAACTATTACTAGTTACGCAGCTCACCGACAGAGCGGCTCTGCCCGACTTAATAATCGCCTCAGTATTTACCTTACAATCCAGGAAATCAGAGTGAACCTGGATCAAGACGATCGATCGGGATTTTATTAATATTATTCCCGATCTCCCAGTCGTAATAACCGATCAAATCAATTTAAAATTCTTGACTTGAGTGGGATTCGAACCTATGACCACAGTATTAGTAGCCACGCGTCTTATCCCCTGAGCTATCACGCTGGTTTTATTATTTTATTTTATTATATTTATTAAATAAAACCATCGAGTAAAAATAAGTCTGTCTTTTGACTACAACACCGAAGGAAATTTGCCGCAAACTGTGATTGGTCATACAATATGACGGTGGAACCAACATTTAATAAGTTATCTCATATCTGATCCTGTATAAAGTTAGAAGTTTGTTACATCTTTAAGTCAGCCAATGAGAGCAGATCATCATCAACCAATCGACCAATCACAGTACAGCTTTGTTTGTGGCTATCATTTGTATCTCGCGTGATTTGTCAAATGATACGAACCGATAACACCGATATATTAGCAGGCTATACAACTGGATGCTTTAATATCAAGATGGCAGACCAAGCAGACGTGCCTGAGTGAGAGGATTAGTGTTGCCTCTGTCAAACTCATTCTCTGTCAAGCTTGTATGGTTTACCTTATATACCGGTTGTGCCTTATATACCGGTGGTATCAATATAACGAGACAATGGAAATCTAAAATTATTTTATAATTTAAAATTGAACTGTAAGAAAATTGATGCTTCCGTTAAAATATTTTAAGTTCATTGGGAAGAAAACAAAGAAAAAAAATGTGAAAAAAGACGCGGTAAATGACACAAACAATATTAAACAATACAAAAAAACATTTACAGGTGATTTCCCTTCATAACACTACTTCTTTGTGTGGCGAATTCGATGAAAAATATTTATTTAGTAAGAGAAACTATTCGCGATAAAATGAATTCATGCTTTTGAGGAACATAATAATTATGATAATGACGGATATATTTTTTATTGTAGGTAGGTGTGTTTTTTTAACCTGAATATATGAACAACGTATATATAAACATGCATACGAAATATTTTGCTTGCTATACGACCTTCGCTTGGAATACGATGTAAACGCATGTAATAAATATTATTGTCATTTTCCCTTTATTTCTTATATTAAATACTGCACTGTATACTCAAACATATTATTATCAACCACGACATCTTTTTTTAATCCGCTACGAACGATTCAAACGAATTGCCTGTAATAAAAATAGGATCTTTAATCGATTTTTAATAGTTTTTTACCACGAGGCCGTGACACATTATTTTTACCTCTTATAAAAAAGTACAATTTGACGCGTTTTAAAATAACGAGGACATTTAAAATAATATATATTAAGTGCTTGACTCCTTGACCGCCCCCAAAGATTTATTTGTACATTTCTTTATTATAGATTTAATATTTGCTTAGAACTGTAACAATTTAGACACTTTAATTTTTGGTCTCCACCTTAAATTGTCACCATTCTATGTAAACCAATATAAATATTAAAAAGAAAAACATAATTATTAAAATTTTCAATAAATTCTTTAGTCATTCTAACAGTATATCTAAATCATACCGTGTAAAACTCATTAATCTACGTTAACCCATTCTGTCTATCATTCTTGCATTAGCAATATTAATTTAAATTTTATAACGATCAAGTGTAGGTACTATAAAATATATATAACTGTTTTTTTTAATAAATATATAATTTATTCGTACTGTTATAGATGCACACAATAGTAGACACGACGATCAATGAAAGAAGCCTGGTGAGAATACGACAGAATAAGAAATTATGTATATAAAAAGTAGCACGCGACTCGAATAACAAAGAATTAACAATCGATGAGGCAATTAAAAATAGTAATTAGTTCAATTTACCTGGTAATGTGCTTCGGTGGTCAAGTGGAGGACGTGTTGACCCGCGGACACTCGGATATCAACTGGCCAGTCTTTTTAGTCTTCACTTCTTAGGAATAACCAGGAACAACTCGACAATCAAATACACGATTTAAATCAATACAAATCATTCGTATTTCCACCTGTGAACTATTATTTTATTTATAATCATTGGGATAAGGCTCGATTTAGATCAAAGCATTAAAATCCCGTTTCGTCTACAGTGGAAATTATAACTGAGCCTTACAATTCATAAATATTAAAAAAGTAGAAGAGTAGGTTTTAACGAGGAGATGCAGTTGCCCCGGGCGGCACATATTATATGGGGGCAACATTTGGGATAATAATGGATGATGTTCTTTTAATTTACCGCGAGATTTTGACCTTCGCAGGTATAATATGCCTATTTTATAAAACATATGTTAACATTTTTTTATTTAGTTCAGTTTCTGGATGACATATGATCATTTTTCTACTTTTTATCTTAATTAAATAATTAAGACATCAATCACCGGATTGAATAAAACTACCCTACGCCACTGAGTTTTCAATCAGACTGGCAAAAAATCCAATGTCATACATACATGAGTTTATTTCGAAGTCTGGAATAAAACCAGGGTTACAATAATAAACAACAATAAAACTCCCTCAAATTCTCTTTAAGAAGGGTAATTTTTGTATAAAATAAATATGTAACTTTGATGCAATTATGACGGAAAATTCACTGTGTAACTATTGTTTATTTTTTCATAATTTCTCTCTGATACGCCCCTAGAATTTTTTTAGTAGATGTGAATTTTTTAGTAGATGTTTAGAGAATTTTCTTATTATTCAAATATACATTGTACGAGTTTCCTTTTCATCCGAATTGATCACTTTTTGTCAATTCAAACCGAAATTTGCTGTAAAGGCAGATTTTTGTAAAGAGTACAATGACTCATATTTATGTATGGTTTTTCCGGAAAATTTTCGATACTCAATGCAATAATTTCAATTAATTAATAATATGCTAAAAATAGACCTAGGGGACGGAAGTGGGATATGTTCAAATATGTATTGATAATGAAAAATATTAGCATATGCCACAAATAATATTAATCACAAAAAGCCTAATTTATTATAACGTCATCTAATGGTGTAGGTAATTATTATTCAGCGAGCCTCAGTTATTAATTAATACTATATAATTAAATTTATCGATTGTCGTAATTATATTTATGTCATTTATGTAAATATAATTTCACACCATTTATGTTAAATTTCTCTTATTTTTTATACAAAGGTGAAATCTTACGTACGTATTTACAAATGTAAATACGTACCACTTTCTATGCTATGAGATTGTCGTATAGAAGATAAGAGATAAAATAACTAAAATGACAAAGTGATTCAACAAGATTTATGAAAAAAATGTTGCCTTCATATTTAGTAAAAGAAATCGCGGAATTTTTAAACATCTCAATATTTCAGTCTGGACTTGTGCTTTCATTCGAGTATTTTATAAAACATAATCGACTGTTTTCAAATAGTAATTAAACAATCTAAAACATATACAATTGAATAATTGATATCCGAAATTAAATGATTAGTGGGCTCGTTGGGAATTATATTTATCATTGTTTATTATTAAAATGGATATACGACTTCTAGTATAATGATATGGAAACGAACAATGGATTCTGTGTTTATCTTTTATATTTAAATGATATTTATTAAGTCTAAGTAAGATGAGTAGAATTTGAACTTGCAAACCTGAACTCAGAACTATTGTATGCTTAAAATTGTTTTCGAGTCATAAATTCATTACCTGCGTAATTAAACTTTGAATTACTATTGAAAAAAACATTCACAATAATTCAATGATAAATGACGTTCAATTTGAAAAAAGAACAAAATATGCATTTGTTATCAATTTTTTTTATTATTTCTTAATAATATATTATTATTTATGCCAAAATTTTTTCAATTCTTGCAATCTTTTTTCAAGATTATTCAAATCTTTGAGTCTCTCCGGCGTGGGGATGTTACTTGCAAAACTGACATCAATTTCACAATCTTCAATATGTTTCGATGGCTGACCAATTTTATTTTCCGGTTCAGCGTTTTCATCTCCCTTTTTAATTTCAATCTTTAAAACATTTTTCTGCGGAGAACTGTTAACTTTTATCCTGAGTACATTGGAATTTAGTTGATTTTCAGCCAAGGGTTTTTTGACGGAACATTTATAATTATTTTCAGATATGTCCAACTTGTCTAATGATAATGTGTTTGAAAGACCAGACAGTTGTTCTAATATATCTAAAATATAGCAAATATTATTATTAAATATAATTTTAATAAAAAAAACTAATACTCACGAGTTATTTGCAAGTCTAGGGACGCATTTAATTTCTCTGTTGTATCGTCAATTATTTGTAAATTATCAACAACAATTTTTGAAGGAATTTCGAGCATAAACTTGCTCTTATTTACTTCAATATGATTTATAAATAGTTTTTTTCTTAACGAATCATTGTGCTTCTTTGAAAATTTAGATTTATCGTTATAAAACATGGATTTATTTTTTCCACTCTCATTCACTAATACTTCTAGTGAATTATTTTGTCCAACTAAATCTATTTTTTCATTAACACTTATGTCAGCCAACAAAAACTCGTCGATCTTATCAAGTCGAGAATTGCTAGCCGACGTGCCGTTGGATAAAAATGAAAAATGTAGATCGAAGATGTCAGAAATATTACGAGTTTGAGGTATTTTCCTATAAATGTGTGTCTCTTTATTTTTTATGCGTGCAATAGTTGAACGTGAATGAGATTGATTTTCGGCTTTAGTAGCTTTATCATTGCTTATTTTTACAATTTTGTGTAGTAAATTAAGAAGTCCCTTCTTTTCAGTCACTTGATTCATTGAAGATTCTTTAATATCTGTATCGTTTGTTTGTGTTGTAGTCGAAGAGTTGGATTCATCATCCGATTCAAAATTACCATTTTCAATTATTTCAGAAGCAATTTTAGAAATCAAAGTGAATAAGAGTTTTAATCTTTTTATCATGCGTGCATCTTTATTACTTTGCTCGCTCTTGGATATAACATCCACAGGAATATCATCTTTCAATAAAAGAACTTCACTGGCCGCTTTACACTCACTTATTACTGAAAAATTATTAAAAAATAAATCATCACAAAAAAAATACTCAATAATATTATATATAAATAATATAATATTTTTAAGAAATTACCTCTATTCAAATCGTCAACAATACTGTGTATTTTTTTGGAGTGTGAAAATACAGATGGCTCCTGATTTAAATACACTTTGATATAATCCAAGACTCCTTTCCCGATTTGTATTAATACATTGACCGAATTCACTGTCAGTTTTTCTTGACTCGATATTTTATTAAAATCAAATTTAAACTGTTCGATTGCCATCTAAAAATAATAATTCCACATTAAACTAATGAATAAAGTAAAAAAAGGCTAAAAATTCACCTCGATAAATGCAGCATGGTCAACAATTAAAAATACCACCATTCGCAACAGATATATTTCAGATAGCCAATGTTTGATGATTATATCGCAATGTGGATTATTAATATCGAGAAGCATTGATGGAACAAGTTGGGGTTCAATAGACTCCAAGCTGGCTATGCAACTCTTTAAGGAAGCGACTCCTAAAATAATATACATAATTAATATTGACGACTTTATTGGAGTATGAATTCAAATAATTACTCTGTTTATCCGCTGAGCAAGATATTGCAAATAATCCGATCAATGTAAGTTTTTCAATATGAATGTCAAAGTTTTTAATTTCAATTATATCATTTAAATTACCTAAAACAGAATTTTATAAAATAAGATTACTTCATAATGAATATTTAATTGCATTATAAATTTACCAGTTTTGTGAGTAGTTACAGCATTTTTCAAAGTAATTAAACATTCTTCTGGTCTAATTAAAGATTGAAAAATCAGTCTCAGTATGGCTTTATTGATGGAAGCTTCCAAGTTGCAAATACTATCTTTTAAAATATTCAAAAATAGTGTAATAGTGGGGAAATGAAGATTATCTTTCAGATAAATTGTCTTAAAATGTGCAATGTTCAAGTCATTTGCAACCTCTTTGTCATTCAATATTTCTAAAACTAAATTTCTAGTTTCCCGCAAAATCTGTAAAATCAATCAATAAATAAAACATATATATTTAACTGTAAAAACATTGAATCGTAACAAAACATACCACATGAGATCGAGCTGTGATAATTTTTTTGTCAAATTCAGTGCAATATTGACAGATATTCATGGCCGATGATAATAATTCCTTGAATGATTCACAAACTTTTTTCATTTTCTCCATACACTGAAACAATCAAATATATTAAACCGCAAATTGAAAAATACAAAATAAAGTAACAAGATAACAAACCTCTTCTTTCCATTGATCGTTTTGAGTGTGTTTATGTTTTTCAACATTCCAGCTCTCCAAAAACAATTTCTCAAATGTTTCAATATAGTTTAAGGATCCATCAACCCAGTATATAAAATTATTTTGGAGATCTTCTGTATCATTATATTTTACACCGGCAGAACTTATATTTTCTGACAATAATAAATTTAAACGATCCATACACCACTTCAATCTCTCGATTATCCATTCTCTACTTTCCTACAGTAACCAAAATAATAATAAAGTGATATTATAAATATAAGATTAGGTTTCAATAAATACCTGAAGAATTGTGCATGTTTCAATCTCTGTTTTAAAAACATCTACCATCAATTGAGAACATTTTGATATTTGACTTTCACACAACAAAAAAACTTCAACGTCATTATTGACTATCGAAGACTCGTTTGCAGATACAGTGGATGGAGGTATTATCTTCTGTTTGATATGAATTAATTCTGAAGAAACTTTAGACAATACTCTCTGAAAATATTAAGTAAATGTGTAAATAGAAACTCTAAAGATACATAAAACAGTGGAAGTTACAGCGAATTTAATTATGGCCTCTTTGGTTTGTTCGGGAATATAGTCTAATTGTTTTTTTAACGAATCCATTATTACTTCACTGTCCCTCGAATGGCCGTTTATGTTTGAAATGTGACGTTACTTCGTTGCATCTGGCAACATATTGGATTAAGTTTTTTTTTTCCCTCGTTGAATTATAATAGGAATGAGGATAGACACGTGGCCCTGTAGATATTAATCTCATTACTATTACCAACAATGTACACTCATTTTTATTTGTTTTAATCGTTTACATTCGATTGTTTCATCAAAATAACATGCAATGAATTTTATAGATAGCAATACCGAGGTAAGTTGTCACTTGTCAGTGTCACTCAAGTTTGAAGTAATGGAAAAATAATAAGTGTATGTTACTCTTAATTACAAAAGTAATTATTTTAAATACATTATAGAAATCAATTTTAATAAATTGAAAATGTTTATATGAAATATATTTCTTAGCTTTCGATTTACAAAGGAATTGGCCTTTTGCCAATACACGTCAGTGTTTTCAACTTTGAAATATTTGTGTAATACTTCATAAAATTTTGTGTAATTTTCTACTGAATCAGTTTGCACAATATATCCAAACAAACTCATTTGAATATTGAATAATATTATTTCCAGTGCTGAAATGCAAATCCCTTACACAAAAGTGTTGATCTATGTGTTGACATTTGCATGCTATGCTTGGTCTGGGATCGGCAGCAGTGCATTGTCGACTCTGAGAGACGCTGTCCTTTCAGCTGAATCTGTATTTGGTGACGTTGTGAGAAATTTGGCTTCCGTGGCGGATAAATTTCGAGCAGTTCATGATGTATTTGATGCAGCTGTTGAAGAAAATTGTATTTACACTTGCCCTGATGGTAACAGCATGATTGACAATAATAAAGATTGTAATATTAATACATAATTGCAATTCATAGGTCAGAAACCAGTAAAAAATAAATTACACGTCCCTTCGAGTGATGGTTGCGGATCGTTGGGAATTCAAATTGCATCAGAATATTTGCCGATAACCGAAATGACAACTTGTTGTAATACTCATGATAAATGTTACGATACTTGCAATGCCGATAAGGAACTCTGTGATATTGAATTCAAGCGCTGTCTCTACAACTACTGTGATACTTATAAAAATTCTCTTACCGGCTTTCACAAAAACGAGGAATTCTTTTTTAAAGATACACATAGTGGGAAGAGTAATCGGCTGGACGGTGCTGATATAATCTCACCTGTAGGTCTTGTCGACCAAGATATTGATCTTCTGCTTACACAAGTATGCTCATCTTGCAAACCAAACCATGGGAGACCTACATATTTTCAATTTAACCTAATTTAACTTTTAATATGCAATTATGTACTATTTTATTTACATTTCAATCCAACACGTCTAAAGATATCGCATTGCATATACATAATTTATGCAATTTCGTGTAGCCCGTGTATTTTTGCACTCTACTCTCCTATTCGATAAAGGCATAAGTGTGTCTCCTTCACTCAACACATTTCTAGTGACCACTGAGAGTGGCTGTAAAAATACTTATAAGACCCAATAATATTTGAAACATGTTAAAGAAGTAGTGTTTGGTAAAAAGTGAGCCAAGATGTATTTGAGTGTATGTTTGAGTCCATATGACATGTAGTAACAATGCATTTACCCATTTTACTGTGAAATATAACTGACGATATGAAGAGAGATGTTTGCCAGGTAACTGATGTTTTTGGCCACTTGATCTACTTGAAGTAAATACGCATTTAACCACTCATGTTTATATTGACATACTATATAACTATACTTTTATTTCTTAAATGAAAATTACTCTTGTTTAGTCTACGTTCAAGGAATTTATATTCATATTCCACTTTATATTGTAACACTTTCGAATATTTTTAATGGTGAAATATTATTATTGATACGCCCCCGCTCACATCGATCCCGTCATAACGAATACGGGTCTAGCTTATTTCTAACTTTCGACAAATTTCTTTCCACATTCACACTGTAGTGAATGAATGCGTTAAATATTGGACATGTCCAAATAGTGTGGGTAGATATGATAGTGCTAACTATATGATACAGTACTTGTGGTTTCACGCTTCCTACGTGTTACCAGCCGCCTGCGATTTGTGCTCGTTCATTGATTTCAAACTCACTCTCCTGTATATATTAAGCAATTTATACACTAAATTATTGCTATACTATACTCCTTGGCAAATTAACATTACAAGCACCACTGTAATGTTTATTTATAGACGCGAGAAGACATTAGCAACCGTGTACCTACTGTTAATTTACGAACGGAACTCCTAAGTGATTATAACTTCATCGCTTTGGGTAGATATTAAATTATTTATCTAAAATAATTTGCGCTTTGTAATTTTAACGTCCATCTATTTCCAATCTATTTAATATAACTTAAACAAGTTTTTATGGTTTCTTAATTTATGAAAAATTGTTTTAATCCTACATTAAATTAAACCCAAATTAATGCATATGTAAAATTTGGTTTTGAAGTGCTTTCATTTTAATGGATTAGTGCCAGGATTACCTTTATAATATTGATTTATTTTTTTATTTGAATTATCTGATATTGTACAGTTCTCATAAATATTATATTCAAGGAAGAAATTAGAACCATCATTACCAGCGTTTATAGCTCAGGGGATAAGACGCGTGGCTACAAATACTGTGGTCATGAGTTCAAATCCCACTCAAGTCAATTTTTTCCCACTCAAGGTAAATACTGATTATTAAGTCAGTGACCTGTGTACCTAGTAATAGTTAAGATCACCGACAGACAATTAACACGTTGTAGTGTATAAAAAAAAACCCTCAAAAAAGCTCCATCAGAGATGTAGGTTCTCTAGTATTCCAGACGACTGTTTTCTCTTAATAGTATAATATTGAATGTGGTCGAATCCTAGGAAGATAGGCAATTTTAAAAAATAAAATTTTATTAATATTTTTATGTTATCCAAATACAATAAATCAATATAATGAAAATGTAAACCCCGCAGTGCTTTAGAATTTTTTAGCAATTGGAAACCTGTTTTTTCATCCCCTTAACCAAATTGCTAATAACATGCATAAAATCACACAAATGCCTCTTCGTAAAATTATATTTATAAAAAGTGTAACTCACTAATGTTAAGACGTAAAATCTCCATCTTTATAATAACTACACTGTTTAAAAACCTCATTTACGAAATGTGTGTATTGTTTCATTTTAAACTGCAGTGGCATATTTGACGTGTTACTTCAAAAGAGCCGCAAAGTTCCTTGCTTTAACTCAGAATATACTCTTTCTCTGATGAATATCACTAGCTATAACTTCTTCAAGATAATCGGAACAGAGTAAATGTTCACGCACAACTAGCTTTCTTCCTTTTATCAGTTGCCATCATCATCAGCCGTTATGTTAAACACTATCCCCGGCATCATTTCACCACAGGCTCAATACTTACAATAGAAAAAATACAATAATATGTAAAAATGTATGACGTTATCCGTTAGAGTTCAACGCGTCGGACGATACAAAACCTCAACACATTCTGAACAGATTTTTTTTTTGTAAATAAAAGAAAATTCAACATACCCATAATCGCATCCCAGCAGAATCTTCAGCACTTCGAAACGCCTACATTATGAGCGGTGATTCAGGCATCCGACCTCAAGATTATCAAGATGGACCTAGTAAAATGAAGTGTTCTTATAAAACAAACTTTCATATTATCAAATTTATTCGTACACAATTCTGTGTTTACCTTTTGGTATGTGCGTGGTCATTTTGTCGATTGTTTGTTGTGTTGTTCTTTGTTTACAAAATGTACACCTGGGGATTTAAGAGATTTATATTAGTATCGAGGAATACTTAAGTGATAGTTTGTATGCATAGATTTTGTCGACGAGGTGCAGGAAATTGATATTTTATTTAATATCGCTTATGATGAGTAACATAATATTATTTAATTAAAACACCCACTGCATCCTATGATAATTAAAATATATACGTGCCCTTTAGTTGGTAATTTTTTGTTGTTGCGTAAAATGTGTTTGTTCCTATTTCCTGTCACCGCCGCCCACACTGAAAATACAAAGTAATCACAAGAAAAGTGTAATGTGACACCCACCTCTTTTGATGCTGCAACATCTTCCAGATATATGGTTTTGTGTGAAAGTATCCCATGTGTTATCTATTAAAAAAAAACAAAGTTTGATTGTTAAAATAATTAAAAAAAAAATCATTTCAAACGAATCGGTCATCCACTTTAAAACCAGTGGACTTCGACAATTATTATTGAATTAAATAATACATTTAGGAAAGTTAAACTTGATTTTAATAAGATAGTTCTCTTAATATCCGAATATTCATAATACAATTTACCCAATAATAAATCA
This sequence comes from Agraylea sexmaculata, assembly GCA_022606485.1. Lineage (NCBI taxonomy): Eukaryota > Metazoa > Arthropoda > Insecta > Trichoptera > Hydroptilidae > Agraylea > Agraylea sexmaculata. The sequence goes on from JAGTTH010002223.1 coordinate 12,408, forward strand.
ATATTATAAAAATATAAGCAGCGCAGTCACCAAAATTTTTGAGCAGTTTCAAACCACACTTAACCAAAGTTTACTAATTACATGAATATATATTTTTAATCCGATTTTAAGTGACCCTAAGACAATATATAATATTTCAAAACTTTCTAATTCAAACAATTCTTCAATGTTAATATGAAATAAATTATATTTTTGCCAACGTTGACAAAAATTATGTAGTTACGCATTTCATATATAATAAATCAATTCTACTTTTAAAATTAAAATATGAAAAAGCCTTTAGTGCTAGTTTATATTATAATACAATTTCTTTATTAAATATAATTTGTATACAATGTGTTGATACATTATGATTAGATGTTACAATATTAAGTGTATAGACTTTTACTTATTTTAATACGGAGTACAATCAATTGATATTTAAAATAATGAATAAGTCATAACATAATTTATGGGGGAAAAAATACAAAAACCCACTTGTAGAAATTTAGTGCTAGTTGTAGTTATTATAAACTAGGGTTTTTAAGAAAACAACATTTTGACTCGAACCTGTAAATACTAAAAAAAAATATCTAAAATTCGTACACATAACTCTTCACTCTGTATTTTATACTAGTACAGTTGTACCTCGAGATACGAATTAAATTCGTTCATCGTCGTATGTCAAAACAATCGTATCCCAAAGCAATTTCATACAAACTGCCATTAATCCGTTCCAGTTCCTCAAAAAGTCCTAGCATAAAAATGAATTTCTTAACTTCTTAATTTTAATAAAAAAATGTATTTATGAATGACAAATATTTATTGTACAAAAAAAATTACATTTATAGAGTAAGTTTCACCAGCTTCTCCATAATCCATAATAAAAGAAGTTGTTCCATCTCATCATGTATATTAATTAGTTGGACACTTTGAATCTTATAATCAAGAATCTATACAATTATCGCGCAAATTTTCGTCGTATATCGAGGTAATTATGATCGAATATTATTCGTCGTATCTCAAAACATTCGTATGTCGAGGTATCACTGTATTAGTTAAATAATAAATTATGTATAATCCATCATATAAAAAATATGTATATATGTATAACCTAACCTAACAAAAAAATTGCAAACCTTAAAAATGAGGTTACCCGTGTTAGAAATATTAAATAAAATAAATACCGTGACGCCTTACCTATTGACGGGAGTCCCTTTATAAGGGGTTAGCCAGACCACCTTGGCCTTACGGCCTACTATATTCTACGGGAGAATATAGTAGAGATGGTTTCCCAGGCCACCACACAGCAATGAGTACTTAAGATCTAGTTTGCTAAGCTAGATCTACCAAGTGACTCCGGTGCCGTGAATCGAACCCGGGAGTCCAATTCAATTTATTAGTCGATAAAATTAATAATAAAATATTTGTTGTATATGTTACCTTGTAATGTTGTATTTTGGTGGTCGTTGTCGTAGTCCGTAGTATTGAATGGGCAATTGGTCAGCAACACGACCTTCTAGGAAAACAGCTTCCGAGGCACTGATTGTGGTGGGGCTCCCCCTCCTTGCCGCCCCCTTGACGGTGCCCCCTCTAGCCAGAACCTCCTTGTCTTAGTCCCGCCCACTCGATGACGTCATTATTATTATCCATACAAGCCTCCTATGGCAGACCAACAACACACGCCCGGAAAAGTGGAAAGGGAAAACCTCACCTTCTTTACCCAATTAAACTTATTATAAGATTATCAATAATGAAAAAAAAACAAACCGTCGGCTCCAGCGTATAATATAGTAAGTGGAAAAAAAATGTGTGTTCTAAAAAAAAGTCTTTAGAGCCGCCTTGTGGCCCATTGGTTAGTGTAACGGATTCGTGAGTGAAGAGTCCCGGGTTCGATTCACGGCACCAGAGTCACTTGGTAGATCTAGCTTAGCAAACTAGATCTTAAGTACTCATTGCTGTGTGGTGGCCTGGGAAACCATCTCTACTATATTCTCCCGTAAAGGCCAAGGTGGCCTGGCCAACCCCTTATAAAGGGACTCCCGTCAATAGGGAAGGCGTCACGGTATTTTTTTTATTTATTGCTTGTATGTATGTATGACACACATTGTATGTATGAAACGTCAAAATATCTAAAATCTCGAAACGGCTATTTTAATGATAATAATATTAATTTCACAATTATATTAAGAGATATTTAATAATTATACATACATGGAATACCAGTGGGGTGGAAAATGTCATGCCTACTGTGCATTCTTGAGAAGTATGAAAGAATTCCTTAACTTTAAGTTAATTAATAAAGTTAATTAAGTTAATTAATTCATAAATAAATATAAATTATCTATAACACATTTCATGTCTCTGTCAATAGAAGGTATTCAATCGTAAATTGTTATATGTTTTAAATAATAATTAAACCGAGTGACACGTGACAGGCAGTGTTACCAGATTGAATATGTGGCTCAGTTCCATAAAGACTTGAGAGCGCACAGATTTTTTTACACTTACTATATTATACGCTGGAGCAGCCGAAACATTAGTTTTCAGTTATATAAGAATTTTCTTTATTTTTTATGCAAGCTGTCACACATGAATGTAAAAATAGATCCATCATTAAAAAATTCCAATATGTACTTATCAGTGCTATAGATACATTTGACTCCAATTAAAAAAATATTTAGGTGTGTGTATAATCTTGTGATCAATTGAATATTTTTTTATTAATTATGATTTTTGTGTGATTCATAAATTTTTCACTCATTTTCTGTTATTAGATTGAGCTAAATTTGATCTGTACATTACACACAAATTATTTGAATTATAACGATCGTACATGAAATTAACTATTAAACAATCTTCAGACTAGTAGAGGACTAATCGTTTTTAGTTAGGAATACTCAAACCCATTTAATTAAATTTAAAAAATGTGGAATTGAAAAAAAAATATACGCCCCGAAAGGCTTTTTTGGAAGGTTTTTTTTACAATTTTTATTATTATTGTCTGTCGATGATCTGAACTATTACTTGTTACACAGTTTACTTAATAATCACCTCAGCATTCACTTTAATATCTAGTAAATCAGAGTAAACCTGAATCAAAAAGATTGATCGGGATTTTAATAATATTACTCCCGATCTACCAGTTGTAATAACCGATCAAATCAATTTAAATTTGTTTAACTTGAGCGGGATTTGAACCTATGACCACAGTATTTGAAGCCACGCATCTTATCCCCCGAGCTATTTGTGACGTTGGTTAATAATTTTTATTGAATTAATTTTCAAAACACATTACAGTGTACATTTAAAATTATCAAACTAATAAAATCAATATTGTTGATTGTGTTGACTTCTTGGTGGAATTTCATAATTTAAAGAAAATTGTTAGTTGTAATTTCTATATATTAGTAGTCAAAAGTACTCATACATTATAATAAAATCTTTGGAAATTACAACTGACAATTTTGTTTACAATAATTCATATAGATTCAATGATTCAGTTTAAGGTGTCAAAAGGAATAGTTTTCCTGTAATCTGAGCATTTGTGAATTATTTATTTTGTGTGTTGTTCTTTTGCTTATGAATCTACTATACATTTAATAAACAGCAGGTATCACGTCTGGCGTAAAGCACCCATTTTCCGCGCCGTTTTTTCTTGCTTCCTTGACCGATTCATTATAAACAAGGTCACAGATGACTATTTTGGTAGTCCTATGACCCTTTGGATGCTTAATGATAGGCTTGCTGGTGTTTTGGGTCCACCTGTTGCATGACGTCATGTAGGTAGTGGCTGTACGCGAGTCGCTCCGTATATGGTTCGTTTGTCTGTCTAACCTAACACTGCTCTTCCCACACACACTTTGCACCAATATACTGTACTTGAATAGAATAGAACAACACTGCGTGCGACCAATGTTACGACATCCCGCTGATTCCCTCCTGGATGGACCATCTGGGTGACCACAATGAATTAGCACCGGGCCACGACCGACTCTTTAAGGTCTCATACAATTTGTATTGCTGTTGAAACACTGTGTACAGCCACTTGCTTGAAATTGCGATAATTTCCTCCCCGCGGGGTGCGCCAGCCTCGTACACGATAAACAATCTACTAATTGGTAGGGATTTATAAATCATCGTCGCTTATACAAGGGTACCTCGACATACAAGTTTTTTGAGATACGAGCACGCGAGTGAGCGATTTTTTGCTTCGAGACAGGAGCAATCGGCTGGGGAAATCCATGGGTGGGAAAAGTTATGTTAAAAAGACAAAGACCAGCGAAGAGAAAATCAGTGACAAAAAATTAACCCCTTACAACATGAGATCTCCGATGTTTTTTAAATTGATATATGTTATGAATAATGAATAGTAAGGCCCGGGAAAAATAATTAAATAAATACCGTGACGCCTTACCTATTGACGGGAGTCCCTTTATAAGGGGTTAGCCAGACCACCTTGGCCTTACGGCCTACTATATTCTACGGGAGAATATAGTAGAGACGGTTTCCCAGGCCACAACACAGCAATGAGTACTTAAGATCTAGTTTGCTAAGCTAGATCTACCAAGTGACTCCGGTGCCGTGAATCGAACCCGGGAGTCTTCACTCACGAATCCGTTACACTAACCACTGGGCCACAAGGCGGCTCAAAATTTTTTTATAAAAATATTAAATCATTATTTTTTTATTTTATTGAGAACGAAAGTTTTTGGCCTAATTTGACCCTCCATGCAGTAACGGTAACAAAATGTTTTGGCCAAATTTGACCCTCCATGCAGTAAGGCAAAAAAACGTCGCGCACATATTATTTATTATATATATAACATTCTCTTTTTTTATACAATACATATTTGTCATTTATAAATACATGTTTATTATTCAAAAACACGTAACTGTTTTTGTGAGTACATTTTTGGAGGATTAATGGCATTTTGCATAGGAAAATTTGCTTCGAGACACGAGCAAACTTGGGGAACGAATTAAACTCGTATTTCGAGGTACCACTGTATTTTTAAAATTACATACGAACAACTAAAGCCACGGTTACCCCCTTTTCGGACCTATTCCCACAAAATCGACATTTGAACTATGAAGTTAATTTTAAAAATATCAATAATACGATTTTATTTACAGACGAACCTCGACTTTCGCACATAATTGGTTCCTGAAAATGTGTGCGAAAGTTAAATGTTCGAAAGTAGAGGGAAAAAAAAAACACCAAAGATTGTAAATACTTCAAAAATTTTATTTGTCAAAAATTACTCAGTACATATTAAATTGAAATTATATTTTTTTAACGAAATTATCAAGAGTGTTTTGTATTTTATTATTTTTTTTCTTTTCTTCATAGAGAGTTCTGTAACACGCAGTGCTATTATGGATCTCCCTACGCACTTTAGATATGCGTTCTCCATTTGGGTCACATTCTTCTATAATATTTAAAAATTTCTCAATATGTGTTAAAGCTTCGTTCAAGTTTTTTAATGTTAAGGTATTGGGTATTTCTTCTGGTTCTTCTTCCTCACTTTCGTTTTGTACGTATGAACTAGAATTTTCATTCTCGTGACGATCCATAAGAAATTCATTTGACAATGGTTCAGAATGTGATTCTATCAATTCATTAACATCTTCGCTATTGACTTCAAGGCTTAGTTCATTCATCAGGTGAACTATTTCAAGAGTTATGGTTTCTGGGGTATCATCAAAATTTTGAAAATCACTCATCATCTGTGGGCATAGTTGCTTCCACGAACCTTTCATTGTTGACTCTTTTATTTCAGCCCATGCATTATTTACTGCATTCCATATGTTATAATTTTTCCAGAAATCTATTAATGTGGGCCCACTTTCCATGTCAGTTGCCTTGATGGCCTGATTCATGATCGACCGCATATAATATCGTTTAAACGTAGCTATCACCGTTTGGTCCATGGGTTGTATGAGACACGTAGTATTGGGGGGAAGAAACACTACATTGATTTCTGGGTATAAATTTTGTAGAGATTTTGGGTGTCCTGGAGCATTATCTAAGATTAATAATGCTTTAAATGGTAAATTATTAACTTTTTTGCATTATTTCGGGAAAAAAATAATTAAAAAACTATTTTTCAAAAATGTGTGAAATAGCGAATTGTGCGAAAGTCGAATGTGCGAAAGTCGAGGTTCGCCTGTATGTTTATTTGCGGAATATTATTAATCCATGACTGGAAATGTTCACTACGAATCAGTTTATTTATATTTGGTGGACTTTTAATGTTATGAGGGAAGGAGTGAAAAAACTTGTTTTGCATTGATTTTTTTCCATTGTTTTTAATCTTTAATTTTTAAAAATAAATAGTTTAAAGTTAGGGGCGCCTCTTAGTGGCAATAATATTATTTCCGCTAATTAACTAATTATATAATCCACTGTTATTAATATTAAAAAAGTGGATGTACGATACCCAATTTTTATAATATTTTCGCGATACATATATAAAATGATATAATCCTGATTGATGCGGGTTCAATTCCCGCACCAGGCGTTTTATTTTAGGCATATTATTTCAATTAAGCCTTTTTATATTCAACTCGTTTATATAATTGTGTGGATACGAAAGTAATAATCACGTATCAGTGCGGTGTTATTTTTATGTAACAAATCTTATCTAAGAACGTGCTGTTTTGTTAACTTTGTAATAATCATACATAGACTTATATGGCCGTATTCAATATAATAGAGTAACAAGTGAGTGTGAGTGCGGTGCGTATACAAATAGAGCTGGTGTACATCAATACAACCAAGCTTACGCATCTACTCTATCACCTTTCACATGACTAATTAACACAGTTTAATTAAATTATTATATTGATTACAGTCGATAGAATCGAAATGAAATAAACAATTAGCAATAAATTAACCATTCCAGAGTCGAATAACTTTAATTTGATATTTCAGAATTGCTACCTTAAAAACTTCAGTTTGTATATAGATATGCATTTTTGTGAATATTCAAGTTAAATCTGAAAGTTTGTTTATGTATAAAATATACAAATTATGTTTGTAGACCAAATGTTAAACTTAGGATGAACGAAAAAATTTACAGTTTTAGCAATCACGGATTTTGGAAAATTTTCTAGACTATGAACATTTCTATTTTTTTTTATTTTTTTTTAAAAACTCAAAAAATGGTAAATCATCAGCATTTTGATGATCATAAAATCATTAACCGTTTAATAACATTATGATTCCATGCGCAAACTAACCTAAAAATGACACAAAATCACCCTTCTATAAATATTTCGCTTTATTTTATGTATTTGTATTTATCTTGGAAGTACAATTGAATTTCATATTATTAAAATTGAAGAGGTCGTCTTGTATTATCTGAAGGGACTCCACACGTCGAAGGGGACATACGAGGTCGCAAATTATTACGATATAATACCTTAAGGGGCCTCGACCACCTATGATAAGGAGTATTGTTTAAAAGTGCGTGTATGAATGTATAATATTAAATGTTTTTACTAAAATATATTTGTTGCTTGTGTATAATATGCCCACGTAAAATGTGGCAATGACCCGACGCCAAGTCTCGAGTAGGCGTCACTATGGAACAGCGCCGCGCAATACTCACAAACTACGCTATTTTACACAATTTTATTTCACGCATTTCAATTTATATCCATCGATGATCGTAACTTTTATTTTTATATACCCATTTTATAATATTACACGATTTCAATCAATTTTAGATATTATTGACGCCCGATTTCCATTCATATATTAAAACGCACGCCGCCGAAAATTTTTAATATCACAATATATTTGAAGTTAATAAAACACCTAATAAATTAAATAAAAGCATCTTAATTCCCATTCTAAAATTAAGTTTAATTATTTACGATTATAAATTAATTATATTTATACTATTTTTTTAAATAATCAAAGGGGCTTAGGTTTGTTTGAAACATTATATTTATTATAAGTGGTTTCCCAATATGTAATATAATTTATTTTATTTCAATATTATATATTCAATAAGCAAATGTTTATAATATTAAGTATCGCCATCTGTACTCGAAAACTCCAACTATATAAACATTTCCGTATTTAAGAAGTAATTGACTTGTAAATTTTGGTACTTTAAAAAAACTATTAATTAACTCATCTATATATGTATTGATACGGATACTTCAATTTACTTTAATAGTAATTATTTGGTTTTAAACTATTATTGAATCCTTACATTTTTCACCTTACAAGTCAGGAAATAATAGTAAACCTGAATTGAGACGATTAATTACAATTTAATTAATATTAATCTTAATCTTCCTGTCGCAATAGCAAGATTTAAACCAATGACCACAGTATTTGCAACCACTATTATACAATATTTTGTCTCGAGATTTAATAGGTTTATAAGTGTTGAATTAATTTTCCAGAAATCATTTATTTGGTTGTGGAGTAGATTAATAGATTATCATACTGTTAAGGTCTTTGGAATGCTTTTCTCTGTATCATTGTCATTGTTAAGCACTATTCTAAATCAATGGTGTGCTTATTCTGTTATGGAGTAAAATAATTGGTGGTCAGTTGTGACGATCGTGGACCGTAAACTATTGTTAAGTTGTGTAAATAATGTTAGATTTATATTAAAATCTGCAAGAAATTCATCTAAAATCGGATAACTCAATCCTTGCTTGGAAAATGTGCTCTGTCTATACATTATTTCCATTTCCCAAATACGAATTGAAAATTATACTGTACATACATAATACATTAAAACATAATTAAAACCAAACACGTCCATTTCAAAATTATTATTGTTCAAAATAAGTTAATTGAATAATTTTACATTGTATATTTTAGTTGAAAATGGCATTTCAGTAAAACATATGAGAACATGTTAAATATCTTTTTAGATTATCTTTCGATTAGCCACAACAACATCATCAGTTTCAAAACACCTTCACATGATTGAGGTAAAGTTAGATTTGGTTCAGGTTAGAATATATTTATCTTAAAAAAATACATTTGTACGTTGAAAAGTAATAATTTTACTAATTCATTTACACGACTCTTAGATAAACATATAAAATATTACGGAAATGGGTTTGATTTAGGTTAGAATGGTGATTTTCGTAAATAAAATAAAGTAAATATCATCATTAATTGGAGACTGCTACTGAGGATAATGGATATAATTTACCAGCTTTAATAGCTCAGGGGATAAGACGTGTGACCACAAATACTGTGATCATGGGTTCAAATCCCACTCAAGTAATAAAAAATAAATTTATTACGACTGGGAGATCGCGAATAATATTAATAAAATGCCGATCGATTGTCTTGATCCAGGTTTACTCTGATTTCCTGTATTGTAAGGTAAATACTAAGGCGATTATTATAAAGTTATAAGTTGCACATTCAGTGACATGTGCAACTTATAACTTTCTATATCATCTAATTTAACTGCTTTTTTCATTGAGTATACTACTGATTTTTAAATCGTTGACCTCTGTAACTAGACACACAATTAACACGTTGTTGTATATAAAAAAAAACCCTCCAAAAAATCTCCATTAGAGATATAAATTCTCTGGTATTCCAGAGAACTTCTCATAATAAAAAATGTATTATGTTTTCATTCGACTAATGAGTATAATTGTCATGGTTCCTTAGAACTGTCATACTCAGGCTTGTTTTTTAAATTGAAAATATTATAAAGTATTAGTGATAATGATAGTTTTTTGTCATATTGCAGTCCGGCAACTATCAAATCTATATTCACCATACAAGTTATATTGATTAAATATTTTAAAAATACCGGCTTGTTTGTATAATGTTTTCTACTGTCTGGTGTATCTAGATCGGTGGTTTACTGTTTTACAGATCGTTCTATCGGATACATCTGAATAATGTTTGAGGGGTGACAGGGGCGATTGTTTTATAGGTTATTTGTATTGTGGAAGAATAAGTGTGTCTTTTGTTGTAGGCAGAGGTAAAATGTCCATCAATATTCTTGTACAGATGTCTTATGTGGACAGAATAGTGACATAGTGTGACATCTGTTAACTTGGGTTCATGTCCGTGTTGGTCGATTTACGCATATGTCCACTAAACTAGACGCATCGTTATATCAAATGAAATTCCCCCTGTCTTGCAATAATGATATAATCCTGCTTCTGGATTCCAATCACACGGGATATATCGTACTTCCAATACAAATGAAAACACTGCCACATACTCTGTGCTTCGATACTGACAATATCAATCTCTAAACCAGCGTGATA
>JAGTTH010002224.1:0-11191 GCA_022606485.1 Agraylea sexmaculata
TGGATGTAACAATTTTCAGGGGTATTAAAGTATAGTTTGATAATACTCGTCAAAGTGACGCCAGGGGTGATAACGGCCTGAAAATTGGTTTTTTAATTAAACGGCTTCCATCCACATACAAGAGCCTTCACCCTTTACAATGCCTATTAGATCCTATCACTAATAAAACAAATAAATTGAGAATATATTATTGTAGGGTACCAAAAAAGATGATTTCAATTCGCACATTGTGATGTGTTAAACGACTGGTATTTTATTTCAAACGTTATCTGGTATATTTTTCAACCTATACATTTTTTAAGCCGTTTATTAAATGGGAGGCATTGAGCCGATAGCCACAAAACAGGGCACAAACGTTTGTATGTGTCATTTTTAATTACGCTTTAAATCAATATTCATGGTGGCTTTTCCACGATAAATCGACAAGCGATACGCCGACGATTTATTATTTTTAAACATTTAACACAATTCAGCATTGTTCCGATTTTAGATCGTCGTTGATGAATTTGCAGCGTTGTTATTTCTGATGACAAATCTGGAGATTTGCTTATAAAATTAATTACATGACAAATTTTGCCGGATTTCACGTTTGGTAAATAATAACAAGATGGATCTGAATTGTTATATTAATTAATATAATCGAAATTTCGCTTGTTTAATAAAATTATAAATAGCTCAAAAGCTAGGAAAGCTGGTCGTCGGTTCAAATTAAATTGAATTGACTTAAATTGAAAAAAATAAATTATATCGACTAATATACTAATATACTAGATTTTAAATAAAAATATTTGATTAATTATGAAGACTGTTTAAATTTATTTCGAAAAAATATTATATTCAAATAAATTCAGAATGAACTTTATTAAAAAAAACTCTATATACTGTGTATATTTGTACCAGAAATAAAAAAATATAAATAACAGATACAATTTCTTCTGTATTGTATATTTTTAATATTTTATTTAGTAATATTTTATTTTAATACTTAATACTTACATTACAATAGTCATTTTAAAAAAAATAATGGAATGCTTTATAAAACAAAATTATTTTGTTATAATTTTTCATTCATTTGTAATTTAATAACTGCTTTAATTTGAAATATACTATATTATTCATCATATACATTTAATTGGCTAATAATCATGCTTAATTATATTTTTGACAGCAATTCTCGGTTATATTAATGATATTTATTGCAATTTTTAACAGAAAAATGCCATTCAATATAAATTAATTCAATATTAAAAAATATGTATATAACACAGTTCAGAATCTAGATTGTAGAGCCACCTCAAGTTTAAAAACATAAACGAATATCGTTTATGTCTATCGTTCTTTTGGTGGCATTTATTGAAAATAACTACTATATATGAAGCCATGATGGATGAATTGGACAAAAATGACAAATTGAATCGAGTCGGGTTGTTCGCCAACTACACAATATTTTTCTATACAAAAAAATGCCAAGTCTGGCAAAAAATGTCATTTAATATAACGGAGTACGGAATTCAGAGTGGAAAACAATTTAACAGACCTCGTAAATACATTTTTCATACGGAATGAATGTCTTTCTTCGTCCCTTGGGGACACCCATGCAAGTTTTGTCCGAACTTATTAGTTTTTTTCAACTAACTTTGTCAGTAGTAAAGCTTAACCACAACTGTAACGGACAGAACTTTAGTATGCACTCACTAATTGCCAAGTGCTGTTTTTAAAACCAACTGAATTTCATTTCGCTTCAAATTGACTCTACACCTCCCATTTTAAATAAACCTATGTTTGACTGACAACAACTAATTGCAGTGTTGAAATAAATACACATCCTTATAATCAGACCTAGTAAGTGTAATTAAATGCTTTGACGTATTCGAACTCTACAACGATTTTCTTTGTAAAATTGCTTTATCATTTGATTATTGTATTATTTTATTTCAACTCTCTAATATTTACAAGCGTTCATAGCTCAGAAGATAAGACGCATGGCTACAAATACTGTGGTCATGGGTTCGAAGTGATTTGATCGGTTATTAGGACTGGGAGATCGGGAATTATATTAATAAAATCCCGATCGATCGTCTTGATCCAGGTTTGCTCTGATTTCCTGTATTGTAAGGTAAATACTGACTATTAAGTCGGTGACCTGTGTAACTAGTAATAGTTAATATCACCGACAGACCACTAACACGTTGTTGTGTCTAAAAAAAACACTAAAAAAGCTCCATCAGAGATGTAGGTTCTCTAGTATTCCAGACGACTGTTTTCTCTCAATAATAATAAAAAAAAAAATTAAAAAATATTTAAACAAAATATTAAATGATAAACATCTACACTTATCACACATCAATTATTATATTCATGGGACAAACAAATTTAAAAAATAGTAATATTATATTATTAATATTGTTCAATTTATATCTGCAAATTCAAATATAATAATTAATTTTACCAAACCAAATAATAAAAATGTAAGCTACGCAGTGCTCTACAATTGTGAGCACAACTGAAAACCTGTTTTTTTCACACTCTTGGACTATTATAATAGGAAATCAGACTTTATTCATATTATTTAAATCGAATTAATTTTTTTTTCAATTCGATTCAAATCTATTAACCACAAAATTTGTAGTCATAGACCTGAACTATTAGTACATTATATTATTATTACTCGATGTAAGAATCTCGGGGCATTGACATCACAACAAACACGCTACACTATTGATCAAATTAATAATTATTAAAACCCCGAACAGTCCTTAAATTGTATTCACATTTTTTTATGTCTGTGAAACATTAAGTATCATTTAATTTAAATACATGAAAAATCATTTTATATAATTGTGTTAATTAATTATATAATGTAAATGTAACTGAATGAAAGTTACCGCTTATATTTAATTTGGAGAATATGATATAACGTAAGATCTTATATTAAAATGAAAATGTTATATTAATCCCTTATTATTTTAAATTGGGAGCTTTATTTCTGACTAATTAATTAGTCTAATTGCACTTTAAGCCTTTTTAACATGTTGGGACAATTTTCATTACTTGAATATTGTAAATAAACCACTTTAGTCGGCTTGTTTGGATATGATCGTAAAGTTTCCCGATGAAATAAATATATGAGTTTGGTACCTGCTTTACCTCTCTTTCAATATTTTCCTCCCCAGTCTTTGTTCTTGGTCCAATATCTGATGTTTCAGTAATATATATATGGAGGGGTGGTAAAGTCTTCAAGAAATAAAGACGTGACGAGGGAAACTCACGATTTCGCATGTTGCGTACAAAAGGGGAGAAAAACACGCGTAAAACCTTTTCAAAGTGATCTTAGACGATATAAAAATACAATTTTGATATCAAATAAATGATACGAATTCAAATATTATTTTTTATTATGCCTATTCCTGCTAGATTTTTCAATGACTTTTTACTTTTCCTGTAATATAATTTCTCACAGCCGAGTAAGTAATCTCTCTTCGCGTCTAAAGGAAACCGCAAAATTGAATTTTTCATTTATCCTTTTTTAAATAGAAAAGCTATTAATTCTGTACATAAATAATTTCTTTATTATTTTGCAAATTTATTCTGTAGGTAATGAAAGTGACCGGATACCTATCTATTCAATCAGGGGATACAAAGTATTTATTAAAACTAACTTTAATTTGATTAATATATTTAAAATAATGACATTGAATAATTGAAAAAATAAAATATATTAATCGGTAAAAAATTGTTCTGTGATTTAAACTATTTTATGTTTTTTTTTTATTTTCATATAAACGCTCGTGAAAGCTTTTTACAAACACAAACAAAATTTAAAAAATGTACATGAGCATGATACAATAATATGTAATATATATATATATATATATATATACATATAATAAATAATAAATTAAAATAAGTCAGCAACAATTGTACAAAGTATTTTTAGCTTATGATAAATAAAAAATATATAATTTTTGGTATGAAAGCTCACAACAATCAATTTCTAAATAAGTGTAGCGATTCATTTAAGCATTAAATTTTATTATCTCTTAAACACCCGCAGCTTTATGACATTGAAGAGTATTAAAAATTTTATTAAAAAAAACTAATCAAGCCATTTTAATTTATTTAAATAGAATTTACTTTCAACTTTTTATTTTACTTATCACTAGCAAAAAAATATAATAATATCAATTCAGTACGTATACAAAAATTTGTATATCTTATTTGTAAGAACTGTTGCCTTCCATAAATTAATAGGAAGGTAATTAAATAATTAAAAATGAATAATTTGATACAAAGAGGTGTTTTTGAAGACCCTGCATATGGCACAAAGTAGGTGTTATGTACGAGATATTATTTGGTTCTGAACTGGGATTTCATGTACACTCACCACAGCAGGACGCCTGAGAATTTACGGTCGAAAATTCCGCAAAATTTTATTAGTTCATCTCTCTTTTGCTGAAAATGCCCCCTTTGGCCACCAAGAATCCTCTTTGATATTTTTCCGGTACTCGGCCCAGTGATATATAATACATTCCGGTCCAAGTGTGTACCTGACAATACACCTATATTATTATACCCAATAATCGATAACACTTCAATACTATCTTACATCCCATTCAATTGCAATACAACTAGTATTATATTTATTTATTATTCTGAGATTATGTGTATATAAAAACGAATTTCTCTTTAATCCCATTGCGAGCAGTGGCTAAAAATAAAAGGTAGCACAATTTCCTCTGGAAAATGTCAACGTGATTGTGGACGTTAAATATTTGAAGAATTTTCCTGTTGCTTTGAATTATGAATACGTGAGTTTTCTCTGTTATTTCTCAACGCTCTACTTTTGCAATTTAAACCTCCACACACCGAATCTCTCTGCAATTTGGGTATAATGTATGAATAAATTAAAATGAATATAAATTTTGAACACAAATAGATTTATAAAAATGTTTAAAAAAACTGCAATCGGGTTAACATATTTTATTTTAAACAAACTTATAATTTTCAAAATAATAAATTTAAATATCTATATTTTTAGTCAATTTATTGTATAAATTGATAAATTGAAAACATGTTGAAAAGATATAATAAATTGTTGATAGTGTTGACTTCTTGGTGGAATTCCATAATTTAAAGAAATATGTTATTTGTAATTTCCACAGTAATTTTAATACAAAGTATGAGTACTTTCGACTAATAACTTGTAGTCATTTTCAGAGAACCCTGAAGAGAATTCTGAAGATGACTACAAGTTAATGGTCGAAAGTACTCAGACTCTGTAAAAAATAACTAATAATATATTTCTCAAAAAATATAAAACACTATCAATTAAGTATGTTATTAAATATGTCGACAATATTATTGGAGTCTGAAGGTGGCCTATAAAAAATATAATCTTACTTTGTGCTTGTATTTATTAAAATACACGAACAAAGTAGGATAAAAGAATTAATATTGTTTTTAAGCTATATGAAATTATAGATTTTAATTAAATATTTTACCCTAATATACTTTATTATCCATATCCAAAGTATTATTTTTTTATATAAGCTATGTCATGGTTACTAGTGTCAATAGTAAAATCCTTCACTTGCTTCGATGGTTAAAATAAATAAATATTTAGTAAATTCGATAGTGATGACTTATTGATAGAATTCCATAATTTAAAGAAAATTGTTAGATGTAATTTCCACAGTAATTTTATTGGCGAGTCTGAATACTTTCGACTACTAACGTGTAGTCAAATATTTGTATTTATGGTTCCAAAATCTGATCTCTTAGAATCATGTTTACTGGTTTTGTAATAATTTCAATTAACTACCACTAGTATTTGAATTTAATAATTATTATGACATCACGGGATTTACAGTATGAAAATCTTAAAATGATTATAAGGAAAGCTTATACCCAGTTATGTGAATACATGTGTTTAAAATACAGAGTAGGCGTACAAAGAGTACATTAAAGGAATAACTCTGCTGAAGGTGGAGCAATTGTCGTGGTATTTGTACGAAGCCCATACATTCCTGTAGGAGTAATTCGAGGATAAAGGCTGTTGTTATACATGTGTTATTCCCACGTGTATATTAGCAGATAGACACTACCGTTGACAAGCTGCCTAATTTTAATTATTTCACAAAGAGCAAAGCCGTGAATTCCATTTTGGAATAGTTGCTGTTTCACCACCCTCAATCTGCTGACGTGACGTAGGAAATTAATCACATCACAGATTCTCTAATAATCATGCTTATTTACACATTAATAATATATACAAAATAATTTTAATTGATGTTTATTATTAGATTATGAAATAATAGGATAATTTACTCTTTATAAGATTTCATTTCGCCCTCCATACAACTGTTACCTAAAAACTAAATAATAAATAAAAATAATATTAGAGAATTTTAGTTGATTTGATGCTCAAAATACCCAGTTTTTACAAGTTCACTTTTTAGACACAACAACATGTTAATTGTCTGTCGGTGATCTTAACTATTACTAGTTGCACAGGTCACTGACTTAATAATTGCCTCAGTATTTACCTTGCAATCCAGGAAATCAATTTTAACCTGGATTAAGACGATCGATCGAGATTTTATAAATGTTATTCCCAATCTCTCAATCGTAATAATCGATCAAATATTTTATTTTACCCTGAGTGGAATGTAAACCCATGTTACAGTATTTGTATTATCCCTTGAATTATCACGCTGGTAATAAATAAAAGAAACTAATAAAAGCGTGATTTTTATCAAAAAAAACTTTAAATTATATTGATTGATTTAAAAAATATTAAATACTCGGTCGTTTAAAATTATAAAATTCAGATGGAGCTCACGATTTTTGAACAACCATCATGTTTAATAAAAGGTGAATATTATAGAGATTGATAAGTCTTGTAAGTAAGAAAGTAAATTATCGTTTAAGGCCGTTATCGTTAAGGAAGAAAATTAAGGCCATAACTAAAAATTAAAAATGATATTGATTGATTTAAATATAAAAATTAAATACTATACGTTTTAATTGAAGTCATAAAATCCAGGAGGAATTCAACATTTTTGATCAATCATCATGTTATATAAAAGGTGGATATGATTGCGATTCATCATGTTTTGAAAGTAGTAAATCGTTTATTTGATTTCATTTTTACATAAAGAAGAAAATTAAGGCCTTAACCAAAAAATCTGCAATATGACGGCGATTATAGTTACTCACTCCATATCTAATAAAAAAAACATGAAATTAAATATTGTTATACATAAAATGGGTTATTGTTTCAGTATTATACAATATTCGGAGAGGACATTTTATAAAAGTTATTTGAATAGACAGTGCAAAATTAATTTCCATTTTGGTGGTCATTGAATAAATTTTGGCGAAACACAAAGCAAAATCACACGAACGCAAAAGTTTTTCCCTTTCAGACCAAAATGCGGTCGACCATAATGTATCGCGTACATTTTCAACAACTATTACTTTTCCACATAGATTATCAAATCTGCGTCGTCTCTCTCATCTAATTTTACTCCCCCTGCTTAATCGATAATGCGGTCTGGGTGGTTATTGAAGAATTGTGATTGTGCTGGACAGATAGAATACAATTTCCGATTAAATGCAAGGCGATCCTCGTTAAGATAATGTATTTCACGTCTTGAAACAGCCTTAATGGACTGTAAGAATATAAAATAAGAGAGTGGAAATGCAGCACATGGACTTATGCAATGCCACCTTCTAAATCCTGATTCTTCGACACGAGGCAATCCATCTTGCTCTTTACACTGTTTTTATTTCTACGCCATTTTGCTCAACCCTCACCGGGAGCGTTTTTGGCTTCCCAATCCCCAAATCACTTCACTCTGAACAAGCTACGAAAATTTACACATATATATCACTATGCTCTTAAAATTAAATAATAGTTACCATTAATATTAACCAGCATAATAGCTCAGGGGATAAGACTCATTGACTGGCTACAAATACTGTGGTCATTGGTTCAAATCCCGCTCAACTCAATTTTTTTAATTGATTTCATCGGCTATTACGACGCAAATCGAGAATAATATTAATAAAATCCCCATAGATCGTCTTGATCCAGGTTTACTCTGATTTCTTGGATTGTAGGAATATAAATACTGAGGACATTATTAAGTCGGTTGTCTATTTAACTAGTAATAGTTAAGATCACCGACGGATAATTAACACGTTGTTGTGTATAAAAAAAACCCTCTCAAAAAGCTCTTCGAGGCGTAAATCAATAAGTAAATAACATTCTACTATGAACTTTGATTCTATACATATGTTGATTAATTATACTAAAGGAATTCACTGAATCTCAATATTTATAATAATAAATGCTGAGGCGATTAAGTCGGACAGAGCCGCTCTGTCGGTGACCTGTGTAACTAGTAATAGTTTCTCTAGTATTCCAGACGACTGTTTTCTTTTAATTATAACTATATATATATATATATATATATATATATATATATATATATATATATAACCTCCATATATATATTACGGATAGAGGAAAAGTCATTTCCTTTCCATCTTGTTAAAGTGACGCATAGATCAGTTCCACTTTAAGCATTTAGTGTTGTGTAGACGCCCCAATTAAATGGATATTATGCTTAGGGATAAACTGATCTAAATATCACATAACCAAGATGGCGTCCAATCAAAATGGTAGCCGGACTTTTGCCAAGCTTTTGCTTGAGAACAAACATAAGAAAACTCGAAAAAAAAAATACATGTACTAAAAAATAAGTGGAAAGTTAGTGTGAGATAGGCAACTTTAAATTATAAAATAAACAATAATTGTAAATTATACAGTATTTTATTAAAGATATTCTCGAATTTAAGGTCGTTCACTTTTATTAATCAGTTGCATGTTTTTCCTTGCGCACCAAATTTTTTATCGAATATTTTGGAATACTGAAAAATATTATATGGTAGAACTTCGATGTGTCGAATCTCAAGGGTAATGAAAAAAATACGAAATATAGGAAATTTCAATATATCGACATTCAGTTCGATAGATTCTTCATATATGTATAGAACTACTTTTTAGACACTAACATTTATTTTATTCTATTAGATGAAAAAATATCTGGCTTTCAAAAATAATTTGTTAATTTTTATTAATAATAGTTTTCTGAAAAAAGATAGTTAATCTAATAATACGTTTAAATTTTATTAATATATTATTAACTAATCAATAGCAATTTAATTAATTTGTAATAAATGTACATTATCCCTGAAACTGACATGCAAACTAATTTGAAAGTTACATCCCAACACTAATATATTTAAAATACGTCAATTAATAGAATTATTTAGTGATCCACTAATGATATTGGTTATGTAGGTATTTGATATGAAACCAATATTGACATCCATTAGTGATATAATTTGATTCGACCACACATTCGCATCATTTATACATTATGCTCTTCAATTTATTTAATTAAATTATAATAAATAAATAATAAATAAATATTCAGTGTCTATAAAGGAAAGAGGCGTTTTTATATTGGGTAACCTAAATTTTCTACTATAAACAGGGTGTAAGATAAATAATGTATACTCATAATAGTTCATGAAAGATTTCAAGTTGGTTAAAATTTTAAATAGAAAAAAATGTAAAATTACTGTATAAAATTGTTAATTACTCTGTAAAAGTGTAAAATTGTGTATCTTAATTTCTAATCTAGTTTAATAAATCCGCCAACATTTACATTTTTTCTGCCATGATAAGAAATGAACAAAATTCATCTTTCAATAGATACGATAGAATGTGAATATAAAACTTAACAATTTCTTTAAAAAAAATTATAAAAATATTTATTTTCTAAACAATTTTCAATTTCAATATTATAAACACGAAAACCTAAATTGCATATTACTAAAGAATAAAGTGAATTAAAGTAATAAGATAATATCGAATGAGTATTAGAACTTGAACACTGTGGATTACAAAATTAAAATTATTAAATTGTAGCTACGAAAATTCCGTGATATTTTTAATAGAAGAAGGCTTTTTTGAGCCTTTTTATAAGTCACAAAGTTAGTTTTCTTGTAATTATTCAAAACAAACAAGCAATATTGTCCATTTTGTTTGTTATTATGTAAAGAGACTTGTCTGTGGCACTCTCCAAACTACACACTCTTTGAAATGTGAAATTTGTGGCGCAGTCTCTGAAAAAAGTGTTCTCCTCTTCGTCCTGAAACTTTTCCAGTTTTCAGGCTTCGTCTAACTTCTACCACCATTACTGCCTCTTTTCCTTTTATGCCTCAAAGGCCATCAACCAGCAAATCTCCGCTCTTTTTCGACCTCCGAACCCAAATCTGTGCAAAGAAGAATCTTGATGGTAAAATAATAATTCACAATTTTTTATTCTAATATAAGTAATAATAATTAAAAGCATTATAATTGATACTATTATGAGGATTTAAAAATAGCCGTATTATTAATGAGTGTATTTTTCATCCCAAATTTGTCCCTAGGGCTTTAATTTTCCGCAAGAAAGAAATTATCGCGAATTCCTCTTATTTTGGCGATCCCAAGAGACACTGCCGAAAAAAAATCTGTTTTCCTTTCGATTTGCTTTTTCTCTCATTTAACCGACCACAGCACAATTTCAAGTCGTCCGACCGATGTTGATTGATTTTTATTTCGCGAAATTGATTCTCACGATGCGGAAAAACCCGATATCCGGATCATCCAGCCGTTTTACAGAATATTCCCTCTTCCTTCATCATCCAATCAAGCGTTGCCTTGTCCGATTCACCTAAATGATTTCAAGCCTTATCATAATATACATTGAATACTCTCTCTTTATTTAGGTCATCAGAACAAATATTATAGTATATATTTTATAGTAAATATGAGATATTATCATCTGTACGTATTAAGTATTGTATATGGCAGGCATTGCTTATCTTTAACGACTCCTATTTCACATTTGAAAGTCACATTTGAAGCCTGAATGTAACGATTCAGTCTGCAGCAAAGTGTTCTTTGACATGAAACTCTTCTTGTAATTAACTTCACTAATCGTCTTTGTCTTTGGACACGATTCCCACTTCGATAAAGATTAACATCGTGCACTTTTAACTGCCGCCATAATCGCAAAGGTATTGCGAATGATCAAAATCACACACACACTGAAACTTGGTAATGAGAATG